>JADWOT020001384.1:0-67555 GCA_036345935.2 Taenia hydatigena | reverse complement strand
TAAAGTTTGTTTTCTATTAGGGAAATATTTTTATAAGCACGGAGGCAACAAAGAACAGCATTGAAGGTAAATCCCGCCTATAGCATTGCGTTGAATTTGTAAATAGCTAGTTTATGGCCACCCACTTCTAGATTGGACTTGCCGAGCTCGAATCGGACTGCGAGTTTTCCACTAGCGTCACCCACATGTGTACTAACCCGCACCAATGTAGCACAACCTCCATGGTGGTACGCACACCAGAAGCTGCCACGTGGAAGGCCAATTTGGCAACGAGGAAGGCGAGCCACGTGAGATTCTGTGACAAGGCTTAGAGCAAGTCAAATGTGAATGCGTATGTACCACCTGGGTCTGCCCTCAGGCTTGCGGGTAATTAAAATTTAGAGGAACAATAGTCGTGCATTCAGCAAATGCGGAAATATGGTAGGGTTTACCACAACTCACTTCTCTCTTCACTATTTTGGTGCATGCTTTGAACTTATTAAGTCTTATTCAGGGCAAGAGGCTGCCTGTCAGTGAGGACTTTTTGATGTACTGAGCATTTACGACGCCTTTATTTTAGTGTGCATGAACCGATAGTCTGTTACTTTTCATCATTAACGAGAAGGCGTTTTGCTGATCTCCAAGGTATGGGCATAAAGTGGAATAAGGAATGAGCTGCCTATTATAGGTCTCTGAGAAATCGTTCCACTGTAAATGGATCCATGTCTTACTAATCGATCAGTACTCGATATTTCTGTCCTGCGACAATTAGTGTTAAGAACAGGCTAGATATGCGGCATGAAGTATTAGGTGTTTAAATGATTTTAACCTCTCATTCAAAATGTGAGTCAGAGAGGAATGATATGATCCTAGGCTAGCAGTTCCACCAACTAAGAGAAACACTAAGCTAATGTATTAATCCTCTTACTCCTCAATCTTAAAGAAGACTAGATGTGCCCATCATGACGTGCTTCCTCATGGCCAGAAACTGGTGTAATCGTGTCGCTAACTATAACGAATACGTTAGTGGCTTATGTTAGGTCTTTTTAACGATTGAATAATACATCATCCTCCACTGTTCGGAATGCATCGCGGGTCCGCGGACGGCTTCTGTTAAATAATAATAATCAAGGAACATTCTCGCTGAGCTGAAGCCTTTTTCTCACACGATTGGAGAAGGTCTGGCTTACCCACTTTTTTCACAGCATCTTGAAGGCATAAAGCATTGCTCATGATTTTAACCTTGCATTATCGTGCACTGAAGTTACACTTAGACAGGAAATGCCTTCAGCTGCAGCTAGGGTGGAGATGCACCAGTTAAATAGCCACGAGGTTGGCTACAAATAAATCCTCATCCTCACCCTTAAATGCTCAAAAGCATCTAGCTGCTCCCGGCATACAGCTGACAGCGAGAATAAAGAGTCTAAGCCATCTGACTATGAACTGCTCCCCTATGGCACTGCCGATGAGGATGATGGTCTTTAACTTACATGTGGAAGTTACGATTAGAGAGTACAATAATTGCCTTATCTCATCTCCTAACTGCTTACTTTTGTCATTTCGATGAAAAGGTTGTAATATTGCATTGCGTCTATCTAAAGGTCCAATAAACACCGGAGCTGACTATTTAAGTTCATTCAATTTGTCTCCTGTTCATCAAAATTTTACAAGCGAGGGCCTCATCTGCAGTAGGAGAGTGCAAGATAGCCAGTTTTATTAGCATTAGCTTTAGTAAGCTAGGTTAAACAGATGCACCAGTTTCAACCTACATGCCAAATACCTGCTACTATTGTATATAAAAGATTCCATGGGAGCCCATTGTCATAAGCTGATTTTTTTTTGAACGTAAGCGTCCTGAGTGAACAAACTTCAAAAGGAAGGCCATAAGCAAGCCGGTTGAAAGGCGGCATTACACCTCCTGGTTGAAAGGTCCGATTACTTTATCATTGAGTATTTCGGTCTGATGCAAGAGGCAATACTGGTTTGGTTTCGTGGAATTCTAATTTAAGATTAGGCATATTGTTCCAGATTAATCCGGCATATAGCAAAAAGTATTCACACCTTAAAGAGCATAGTAAAAGCAAAAGACTTATAGAACTGGCAGTAAGGACTTTGAAGCCTTTGTCTCGATACCTCTAGCCCTATCATTTGAATTGTAATGCACGCGTTCTCTGTTTTCCCACCTTTAATGAATTATGAGATTTGTGGTGACGTGAGTACGAGATGTGCAAGGCGTGATACCAAGTACAGATTTCCTCACTTAAGTCGAAGGTGCTTAGTCCCGCTTTCCAATGTTCACAGAATCCACTAACACTGTATGCCTGAGCGTGAGAGGGAGTGGCGATACGGTAGTATAACATGATGCAAAATAAATGATTATTTAGTGATGGCCAAAGCTGTGCGAAGACACAAATAACTAGCGTTGCGAAGTTGTGAAGCAGTCCATAGCGATTGCCTCGAGAACATGATTGTTAGTGTTTCATATTATGTGTGCTGCTGCTACACTTTACGGTTGTCAAGGTACCGGCGTAAGTGCGTCCCTAACTTCTTTGCGAATCAACAGCAGGCGGACTACGTTTGAGGTGGTTTCTTAATAAGTTTCTTTTGCTAACGTAAAAGAATGGATTATGATTACAGTAATCGGTACTAATAAATTTAGATTGGGAGCACTTTCCATACTTTGCGTCATCACGACTAGCCTCTC
The DNA here is from genome assembly GCA_036345935.2 of Taenia hydatigena. Classification (NCBI taxonomy): domain Eukaryota; kingdom Metazoa; phylum Platyhelminthes; class Cestoda; order Cyclophyllidea; family Taeniidae; genus Taenia; species Taenia hydatigena. The sequence goes on along the minus strand of JADWOT020001384.1, from coordinate 64,872 downwards.
TAAGGCTCATTTTGGTCCTAACACTACAGTGAAATTGACCTATTATGCTCAAACCATAAATAAGCCAGTGAATCACGACTCGTCTTTTTATCCAGCTTAGATGATGCGCTAAATGCCACCAGGCTCAGTATTTTCGTTTCAGGTAATTCGAATAAGTGACCATATTTAGACGAGACCAACTGCTTTTTTCGCCAAAGCATCGGACTCCTTTTTAGTCGTTATCACTTCAACAAACGTTACCCTGTCCTCCGTTGCACTTGACTCATGATTCAATTATTCCTGTCCTTACCTCCCTTTCTCTCCTCTTTCCTTCGTTTCAAGTAAAGGTACACGACAAGGTAATTTTCGCACCACTGAACTTGCTGTCACTTCCCTTTCTCTGCAAATACGAAACAAAACAATGCCGAATTTAAAGCAGGATTTATTAAAAGGCAATTGTTACGAAATAATCATGTATTTACACTTATAGCAATGAGTAAAATACAAACATTGAGCTCAGTCATCTAGATTATGTGAACCTGTTCACGAGGGAAAGTCGTGGCACAGAAAGCAGTTAAGGCAAAGCGGGTCAGTTACGCTACTTTTAAATTGTCTAGGCATGAAGTTAGTGGCAAAGATGTACAAGTTTTATGGATGGCCAGCACCGTTTCTTTTCAGTTTTAAAACCATAGATACATTTATAATAAATTGAAAGACGACGCGGCTTAGCTGACACGAGGATATCTGAGCTCTCATCATCCTCGTTGGTTTCACTGCTCGCTTTGCTCTCGCCTATTATCCTGACCACTTCTCTGTCCCCTAGAAGGTTAGACACGTAGGTTAGGTACATCTTCAGCCTTGACTTTGCCCCACTAATCGCTTCAATGGAGGTAAATGCAAGATGTGTGGCGAAAGTGAGGAGAAATAAAAAGGAGGTTAGAGCCGGTAGTGCTCTCATGCCGCGGGATTACACACGTGATGCTGATTACGTCAGGTATGCTTTGTGTACGCAAGACAGGACTATTTACGGGTGTCTCGAAAGGATTGTTTATCCTTCAGTCCTCCTGTTTACGCTGTTCAATGTGGATTCACAGGATCAGTACATCCTCCTACAGCTTGGCTAACCCTGCGATTGAAAAGTAATACAATGCAAGGCAAACTAGGTCAGACTGCTTAGAACAGACCTAGATGTCTTTTGCTTCCTATTCCGCACTAATATTGTCAAACAAATCGCATTTCAAGAGTTGAAGCGATGCATTCCGAGCAATTGCTATTGTTCTTTCTACGCATGATGTGCACAAGACACAATCATGCCTTAACTTAGTCCTCTTGACTTCGGCGGTAGAGTGTTTTAACAAAAATTCAGGTGTCTCCATAAGTTATGCTTGCAACTTCATGCTTCGTAAAGCAAAACGAATGGGGACCTTTAATTAATCTCGCGGTCACAATGACAATGTTTGTTTTAAAGCATGGTTAATTTAATCTGCTTATGCATTTGATACACATTTAATAGATTCTTGGATAGTGAAATCATATGTGTTAAAGCCGCGCATAAAAAGGTGGATCATTCAATGCCACCTTGGACTCGAGTAGTGTCCCTCATAAAATTTTAGGATTTCAAAAGCAATTTTACAAGCCTTATTTACCACCCTTTGTCACCTACTAGACTTTGTTTTGACGGAAGTTAACCTCAAGTTGCTTCACCATTTAAATCATGCCATCTGTGTGCCAACTCCTGTGCCTCACTTGCTGTATCGAAGAAAATTTGATTGTGGTTCCCCTTCTTCCATTTAACGCTCTTGGTCGTGCCAACTAGACTGATCCTTATTAATTGACATTTATTGACTGAAATCGTTGTTGCATCCGCTTGTCCATAGTTGATGTTACGGTTGCAAGCTTTAGCATCTCAACTACGTATGCCTTTATAGCAAAAGCACCAAAGGAAAAGTGAATTGAAGATGATTTTACTGAGATTAACCAAAATCAGAAAAAAAGGCAAGAAATTCGCCTTCGTATCATGGCGTTTGCCGCGATTCGACTACATTTACCTGCATTTCAAAATGCGTTTGCAGCATATTATAACGACGATGGCTTGTCATCGTCAGAGGGAAACAAGAAATGCAACTATTGTTGAGCAAAATTTTATTAAATTTAATCTGAAAGCGTTCGCGTGAGTGATGTAGTGCGAAGGTGCAAGTGCCGACAACAGTTGGAATAAAGTTTCTCGCCTGTCCACCCATAAAACAGTTTTTCTTAAATCAATCGTTAGAATCTTTCTCGATCTCAGATCAAAGCAAAACAGGTCGGATCAAGACCAATTAGGTAATACCAAAGAAGATCGCCTAAAAATTTTATTGTAAGTGGCCCGATTTTAATGAATTTATCTGACCTGGAATACGTGGAGACAATTTTTTCCGGCAAGGGAACCTAAAACAGTCCAATTACAACTCCGTGATACTTTTACATCGTTGGGATCCAGCGTTGATCAGAAGTGTTTTTTTTCTCTTCATTTTATTATTTTATAATGATAATTTAGGGTTAGTTGATATTTGTGGACTCTTTTTTGATAAAAAAATCAGAAAATGGCGCTGCTATGATGACGCGGCCTTCTTAATCGGTTTTGACGAGGAATGGAATTCTACAGCTTGTTGTCTTCCATAATTGTTAACTGACGCTCTTTAGTTAGTGCCAACACCTCCAGTCTTCAAAGCGTTTTCCTTTCGATGGAAGCACATTAGCTGTAAATTCATCGCACAGCCTACTTGTTAATTTGCAACGCGCAAGTTTAATCGAAAAGACGCACAAGTTAGGTTTCTGCAGGCATAATCCAACTTTTAGTGCCAACGCATAAAATAACGGAATAAAACCTGACTTTTGAATTTCTCATAAAAGATGCCACATGAGCTCAATAACAGCAAGAACGCATATGTTCATCGTACTTTTATGTCATTGAAATTGACATCGTTAGTCTCCTTGCTTTTAAGGCACTAACTCAATGAGTAAAATATCTTCAAAAAAATAGTTTTATGAAATCGATGCCTTAGAAACATTCTTTTTTTCTTGCTGGCCTTAACTGGCTCTATCAAAAGGCAAATTAGGCAGTAAATGGGAGCTGATTTTACTATTAGCATCATTTTTTTGGTGTATAAGAGACAATTAGTTTTCCTGAAGTTACCAAACAATACGAATTCGATGCGAATGGCAGCGGATTTTGATGATAGTGTAAAATATGCATTACTATTCTATCGTATAAATTATCCCCAAAAATCAAACTCCTCATGTTTCTTTGCAATTATGAAAAGTAGAACCTCAGTGAGAGGTTATGGCAAATGGATCACGTTATTAAATGGGAAATACATTAAAGTAAATGAGAGCGGTCCACTTTGGCCAACCACGCTGAGGGTTGACAGGGGATATTCGGTTGATAAATTTATGGGCAACTAAGCATTGTACCGATTAGACACTCGTTAGAAAGTCTATCAAAATCACATTTTGGATTTGTGCGACATCAGCAACCAATCCGCTAACACTGGAAAGTTCTGGATTCTAAAACATTTACCACGCGCATAGGGCATTCAGAGGAAATGCCTCTTTTACTGCATGCCAAAACATAGTTGTAAGGCCTTGTATTGGAGCTTACGAATTCATTCATGCTCAAGTCAAGCACTATTTCAGGAAATGCTATTTGGAACTTTGGGACGGCATATGGTGCATTATCTAGTGTTCTTGATTCCACAATCATTTTTCTTTCATTTGCAACGCATTTCTATTGTGGTTGCACTTTAAGATTAGCATAGGATTCAAGCGAAAGGAAGAAATTGAAATCTCATCACATTTGGCATTTATTTAACTTTGCTTTTGCGTAAAGGTCTAACGGAAAGATTGAGTAGTGAAAACCTGTGTTTGCTAAAGCTGTATATTATGCCTAAGTTTATGATGAGGGGTCACATGTGCAGACTTCAAACCTTTTCTACGCGCAAGTACCTGCAGACATGAAATGGGTTCACAAATTGATACGACTCGCGGCCAAACTAAAATACTTAGGCGCTTGCCTGTTTTTTTTGTCAAACTTCTAATCAGAGGTCATGGAGTTACATTTTTGATATTAGTGATGACAATTCGCTGACAAAGCAATCATAAACAAATTCAATTAAATAAAATCATTACAACCATCTCAGCAGTATTCCAGAAAGTAACCTCAACTAGGCATTTATCTACTTAAAATTAACAAGAAACTTGCTTGCAGGGGACAGACAGTAGTCTTTTACTTTAATCATTATCATGATGTCTAACACAAAAAATTGTCCGATTATTTGATAAAACTCGCTAGTGGAACTACCAGTCGCCATGCAGGTGGGCACATTGAGCTAAGTTATTTAAGCATTGAAAGTAAATGGTAACTCGCAAAACACTACCAAAATCAGCAATATTGATTGATTGGGTACCTTTTGCTATTGCTGCCAAACTTCCTTCAATGTCCAGTTGGACATGGCTACTCGCAATCCTATGGCGCCTTAAATGGTTTTCTTGGCCGAATACACCGTCAATACTCATGGATGTCAGCACTGAGCCTAAAAAGACGCAAAATTTAATTGAGTTTCAAACAATCAACGCCTTGCTCACCTTTTATTTGCAAAATGGTTAGCGGCCTTTCACCTTTCTCAAAAAATACCAGGGAAGCAGGCAAGTGCTTGTTTAAAATGAAATGCTATAAACGGATACTTGCGCGTTGGATGCAGGCCCTAGAAAAAACTGTTGAAGTCCACCGCTTTGATATAAATGCCATGAAAGCTAAACTAAATTTCCGCAATAAATTTAGCTCATAAACGTACCCGATTTCTTAATAAAAAAAATAATCCGAATTACTTCAATTAATATAAACATAACCTTACCCCATGAAAGCTTTTGTCCTTCTTAGTTCTGATTTGATTAAGAGCAGTAGCTCATTTAAAAACAAGCTATTACTCTTGGGTTTTGATGGCTAGCAAGCATTTATTTGCTTTTATTAAGCAAATAACATTATGATAAAGCATATGTATCCAAGTTAGCTTAGGAACAAGTCTTGTGGCTAAGCTTTCGTTTATCTGGGAATGTCTGCAACTCAAGAAACATGGCAGCTTTGATTTTGTAGTACAATCCCTAATAAGCTAATGCTTACTAGTTCGATTGGCTCACATAAAACTTTCATGTACTTTAAGCGCACAATTAACAAACTAACGTCTCCAGCCAGTTAAGTGTTATAGGCAAAGGAGATCGCCATCGCTGACAATTCTCCTCGACTTCGTTTACCTTGCTCCCAGACTCCTTAAATATAGGCTTGCGCTTAGACCCAATTTCTTGCAGCAGATTCACTGCTATTGTGACAAAAATGAACCAGCAGCAAGTACGAACTTATGCCAACGATTTTGTTTCAGCTTATTATTTTCTTATAGCAAGACATCTTTTTTTATCTCTCATTTTAATATTCAGGCGACATTGCCGCAGATATCCTTTGTGGATAACTAAGAATTTAGTAGTACACAACAGATAGTAAAAACAATTGAGTTTGAAAATCTTGCGTATAGAGGATGAGAATTGCGTACCGAAAAAAAAGCTGGAGAACAGCAAAAATCTATTTAACGAATTGCTACCGGTTGTCATTGAAAGCCACCCCCACATAACATGATCGCTGTGCCTGTTCTCGAATCCATACCAACAGCTTGATCTTTTAATATGGATTCGCAACATTTTCAAATGCTTACACATGCATTCCAATTATGACGCCTCTACGATTACCACGAAACTCAGTGAAGATACTCACTCAGCATAGAACCTCTTTACTCGATGGGCAAATACCGATTTGCATGCCCTTCGTCATCGAGGTTTTTGGCCTCATGCATTAATACCAGGGGGAGGAATGCGTAACGTGGCGTAAATGTGCTTCTTGGTAGAATGATCTGGAAATCGGGCTATGCAAAAGCGCAGAAATGTCGACTTATTTACTCATGACTGATAATAATTTTGCGCCTGTAGGAAGCTTAGACCTTAAATGAAATGCGCTATATGAGTTAGGATTCCCTCAATACGGTCTCGGCTGCCCTTAGCATTAACAGTTTCATCGAGAAATGACATAAAATGCCCACTTTGGTGGATGAGTTTGCGGTCGATCAGAGTGCTGCATAGCTAGCTTACGTATGCGCATTCACATAAGGCACGTGGTAACCTTTAGAGGAACTATTTAAGAACTTCTACTTGTATATTTAAAGCACCCTTCGTTATGCTTCATGATAGTTTCCTTACTTCGGTGCCCAAAAGTATTAATGAGTTTCGTTGCCTCATAAATCGCCCAAGTTTCTTCCCTGTTAACTTATTTTCATAACAAGAATACTTCACATTTAGAAACAAACGTGATTAATTCAAAATTACCTCCCAAAATTTAAAACGCTGCTGCTTCAAAACTGTAACGTCGAAGATAATCGTGGTTTAATCGTGATGAAGGTGCAGTAGGCCAAATCCATATGGCAAATGATTTCTACACCCCATGAGGCCAAGATTTTTGCATAGTCTGTATCCATCTTTTGCGTATCAGACACGTTGGAGTAAATGGAGATAGTACAAAAGCGTCGTTGTCCATTATGGAACGCTAAAATAGCACACCTCGTGACGTGAATTACTTGAAATAGTATACATTGTGAGAGATTGTGGTCAAGGACTGATTTAATAGCTGTCTTTAAATCCTTTTCAATGGGATTCATGATGTACATGGACTTTGATAAAGTTGGCTTTTATTGGACAATCGCACACATCGTTGGAACTGGCAAAATATTGACTCCACTTATGCTTTACTAAATTTGCTACATGTGATGCCAGTCGTATAGTTGACTTTTTACCCTAGTTAGGTTTTCGTAATGCTTCTGCCGGTAGAGTGTTGCAAAGCAACCTAATTGCATTTATATGGCACAATAATCTGCTGGAGAACCAAGGGATTCCAAATACCTTTGTTGTTTGACATCAGTCACTCCTGACATTATCATCGTGCCGCGAATTAAAGGAAACAAGGACCCATGTGGGTGGTTAACAGTCCAAAATATCCAAACCCAACATAAACAGAGCAATGCAATTTAAATAAAAATGCTAAATCTCATAATGGATACGGCAGCTGAATCAACGGAGATAAAGCTAGCTTAAAAAATAAAAGAGCTGCGTTTCAAGGGCAGACGAACGAGAGTCAGTGCCATGTGAGGAGTGTCAGAAGCCAAGCGCTTATGAGAACTAATTTAACCAGAAGTCGGGGCGATTAATTGATATGACGGTGCTATCGGCTATTGGCCATGCAAACTTTGCATTAGCCAATTCGTGCGCGATTAAGTGCATAAAATCTGTGTAAGACATAAGTCTTGATGTCATGAATCAACATGGGTGAGTGCAGATACACAACACAAAGAGGACGCCCATCCGAACATTGAGAAATGATACCTAATGGAAAGTTGAATTGGATTGCTTTGCAAATAGCACACAGGCTACTTACCTTTAAGTGCACCGACTATCTTATAAAGTCGACAAGGATTAGGAAAGTTGTGATGCAATATCAATTCTCAGTCTGGTTTACAGCAGCAGAGAAGTCAAAAAAGCTTTGGCAACTTGTACCTAATCATAATTTAATGAAATCAGCCTCTCTTTGTAACTCGATGGTAAAGTCTGTGGCACATTAATGCCTGATGGTCCTCGTAGCACATCACGCTATATTGCTCATCGTAAGAATTTAGCAGACACTAAAATTTTCCCCATAGACTGATGTGATGGTTTTACACGAAGACTTAATTCCGTGGATGATTTTACCAAGCATACTTGGTGCTCTGCTTCGACTGTTAAATAAATGCAAAGTAGCTCCAAACGCTACGACCAGACTATACCAGCGCTTTTTAGATGAAGTATCTTAAGTAGTACTTGTGATTCAGTGTCTCTGTAGATTCTGCAAAGTCGCATTCCTCACTTCAACAAAACATTTCATGATGAGCGCGATTTGACAAGATCACGGCTGCCTGAAGCTACCCTCCTGCATCCATAGTGAAGGTTGGAGTATGAACGATACGCGTAAACAAGATACATGCCAGCAGGCCGAAACGCAGCTGGCCACTTGTTGGTCACTAAGACTTCGGGATAATATTGATGAAGCATGAAGAGTTCTACGCTGCCGTGTCAAAAACACATTTTATCTGCCATAGACATCAAAATAATGTTGTTTGAGGACCCTCATCCACTTAAATAACCTCTCTTGAAATATTACTAACCCCGTATTAATTAAGCAGAGTAGCAAGGATTTGTGCATTAATTAGCTTGGCTTAAGTAATATTTGCACTGCTGGGGGATGAGTAGGATAACATTAAGGACTTGGACTCCTTTTTGTAGGAGATGTCAGACCCTCGCAGTAAATAAGACTACATCAATTTTACTCACATTGTAATCGAGGCGAAAATGGAGGGAATAAAGCAAACATTAAGCAGGGCAATATTAAGTCTAAGAGGTCACTTCGATGTTAGGCAGACAGGAATCAAGAGCGAGCGGCGCTGATCTTACTTCATAGCAACCTGCAATGGAAGGTGATTTGTTCGGTAATAATGAAGGTATGATATTACACACTGATGACTGAGCTAAGCGATAAATTAAGCATGGACTATGGACATGTAAGCAAAAATGATCAGTGGAGTCGTGGAATCTACCTGATATCCACTGCTAGTAGCATGGCCTCCATCCGACTCTACTAAAAAACCATGCTTGTGAGGATAAGGCGTGATAAATGTGCACTACGTAACTCAAGATCTCAACGCATGCATATAAGGAAATGCAATGAATACAATCCGATAAGAACTTACCATTCGGCCCTGTTCTAAGTAAAGTGTCGTAAGTAAGAACAGCGCTGCCATTTCCCACGGCTACTGTCTCCATTGAGTATAGTGCATTGGGATGCAGTTGATTAATAATGAGCTGTTCCCTGTCTACTTTTGCCAACGTGAACTTCAATTTATCCAGAACTTCAACTTGAGTGTAAATTACTTCGACATATTCTACGCCGCGGTCAATCAAATTCTGTGCATTCCAAGTCAGCAGAAACGCATTGTATTTCACTTGGATCCAATGAAACACTTGCTTGACGGAATTTGTGCCTTCCGTTACGTCTTCTAAAATCCAACATCATACGGTGAGCATGTTTAAGGCTTCCCGTTTTAATTAGCTTGGGTTTGTAAAGCACTAGCCTTTAACGGCAGGACATTTATGCTCGTGTTTGCCATGACGTTGGTGTATCTGCCTTCAAAATGCGTGAATGTGGATGTATGAACTGCCAAGTGCTGGGGTTAGAGAGGATTATTATCTAGTGGTCGTCATCTCATTATGCACTAAAAGGTCGAACAAGGGAAACATAGGTGAGAATGCCGCTGCCATGGCAAAAACGGCATATTCATGCATGCAGGTGCAAAAATAGAAATGTGTGCAAAATAATAGTTGAGATTTTGACTAGGAATATGGCTGAAATTGATGTTTTACCGCTACAGCTCTGCTTTTTAGTGCGAGGGAGGAGGAGTGAATGAAACCGTTAGTAATCCGAATTCGAATGGGAATGGCAGATGCAATCGGCAAGCATTTCCTTCTCACATCGATATTGGCACAACTCAAGGGTGTTCGCGAAATAAATGCTACTACATTCATAGCTTTATCACTACGTCTTGTCAAACACTTTGTCATCAGCAGCCACCACAATTTTGCGTTCCATTTAAATTAGCGTTCGGCTTGTACTAGGGTAAAAGTGATTAATCTATACAAAATCAGTCGCCTGCTTTCAGTCCATCTATTTGCCGTTAACCCTGCCGTTTAGAATACCTTAGGCATTTTTCATACTCACGTAGGTTGTACTAGTTCTAACCTCTCGGTAGCAAAACGGGATTAAAAGGATATTTGCATTGACGCGCTGAGGCATTATTGATGCGCCATTGAAGGAAATTCGAAGCAGTGGATAATATGTGAATAAATGATTGTCAGCGAGAATTCAATTGCATTCTACATGGACATCGCTGTCAGAAGAGGCGAGAGTGTTGATTAGCATCAATGAACATTACTTTGCCTTAAAATCGAGGATGAGATAGACTGCAACACTGCCTAGGTTGTTTTCCCACAGCAGTAATATCAACCTTGCTATTGGAAGTGCTGATCTATGAGAGGCAGTGGTGTCACATTTGAGTCAAGAAAGCGCAAAGTAGGTAGGCCAGTTGTTTTGCCGTGGAGTGGAGTCTGATCGGGCCGAAAAGCACAAGGTGCTTGCATAAGCGCATAGCTCTGGCCGTCGGGAGTAATTCCTCGTGACATGTTCTGCTGCAAGTCCAAAACAAGTAGTGGCTAAATTGCGCAGACCATGTCAGCTCCATGAGTCGAGCATTGAACCTCACAGAGCACAGTCATGTAATATATTTTACCTGAGAATCCGGACAGACTTTTGCTTTCACATACAATGCCACAGTCTGGTAAAGCAATGCACTGAGATAGTAGCTTGGCTAAAATAATAGGTTGGCGAGATTGGGCCGCCAAAATGAGCCTAATGAGTGTTGTAGGAAATTAAAAGGGGGTAGACGTTTTATCGGCAAAGTATTCTCCTCAGTAGCAGCAAGTTGACTGTTGTGGCTGAATAATTTTGCCTAAGATAGCAGTGAATCACATGCCAGAAAGGAGGTCAAATTGAGTCACTCACACTGGCTGCAACGTGACAGAAGCGCTGCGGGTTCATCATTACGACCACAGCCCTAGTGATATGCAATGTTAAATGCCTTACTGCAAGGCCTTAATCAATGGATCGTAACATTCACAATCGGCGCCGATGCTCTCATATATGAGCATGAATGTGCTTAAAGAATAAGGCGTTGAGCTGGAATGCACCTCCGGGTCGACGAAACCGAAAGGAAAAGGACTCTTTCTGCTGCCCTACTCTACAGTTGAAAGCTTTCGTTCATCATCCTCTAGATTTGCTGATTTGAAACCTCTTCAATCGGTACGTTCGAAGCCTCCTTGCGAAGCCTACACACGACACCAGAACTTTCAAATGCCTTTATCTATTGACGTGCCAACTAGCTTTGGTGACAGCTCCGTTATCATTCTTCGAGCCAATGCAGCAGAGAAGCGGTGTTCATATTTTGTAAAGTTGTACTTTACGCAGATTATAGACTGACCACAGCCTATTAAGTGAAAGAATTTAGTGATGGCTGGGTAATCTGGCCCACCCACCTTAGCATGGGCAGCATAAGCTACTTTGTAAGAACGGCTAGGCGATTCCGCACAGGATAGAACTCGCTAGCGTTTTTCTACCCAAATTTCGTTTTTCCCGGCTTCGTATCATGCACATAGCAAATTGTGCGATGCCTATTTGGTCCTAATCATTCGTACCCAAAATCGGCCTTTCTTAAATAAATTTAGGCTCAACTGTTGCATTCGCAAAATTAATTATGGCAAGACTGAACATCGTTTTCAGCTGCATGCAATTTACATTTACGCAACAACAACAAATTTGCTGTTCCCAGTTACTTTGTTTTTTTTTAAATTAGTGCCACTCAGTGCCGATATTACTGGGCTATTTATGAGCCGTTTGTCTAAATGACAAAGAGTCTCAGATGCAGGCCAAAAAGTCCTAGCAGCTTGATAAGAGTGAGATTGATTACAGCGATCGACATGCGTAAACAGGCCTCATAAGTGGGGAGTGTTAAGGTGATTGAGATCCAAACAAATGCAACGTTATTTACAGGCAGAGGCATCCACTAGCGGGAATAAACTTACCTGCTGCAAAACCCTCTCCGTCTTTGAGTTTAACAGGCCTCTCCTCTCCAAAGATCTGCGTACTAAATGCCAAAACGTTTGATCATCTACGACAAACGGCTATGTAGTGATGTACACTTAAAAGAAAAATCTTTTTTTCTTCTGGCAATCAGCCTTCGCTTAGGTCGCGTACAACTCTTATACTCTGCTTTGAAATATGTCGCAGTGCCAATGAAAGTAAAAAGAGAAAGACCATAACCAACGCTAAATGCTGTTACCATTTATTCAGGCTTCGATATATATATATATATATATAATGACTGTAAATTTTTAGGCTATCTTAAAGTAGCGAATTCTGTGCCAGGAATGGTGGCGCATCCAATAAGATTGTCGAAACTAGAAACCACTGATACGAATGCTTAATCATCTATCAAAAATAGTCACCAATTTTATTAACTTTATATGCTTGTAAAACAATAATTGTCTTATACTAATTATTATTTCCTAAAACCCTGAAATTGATTAAATTGTGCTTCTTCCCCGTCCCCCCATGCAGTATGTTGAGCTGCGAATTGTACGAATACAGTTTTGTTTCCCAAAGTTCCCTAATGTGAGCTGCAGTCGTTCTTTGTTAAATTTGGCATTCAAAACCAAGAAAAAAGAGGACAGCAGAATTCCATCTAGTCGTTTATAACTTGAGGAGTACTTGGAAAAGTGTCAGTTTTTACCTCTACTGTAACAAAACACGACAAACAGCATTAATTCCATGCCAACAGCAGTTGAGAGCCTGTGCGTGCCATGCATTTGTAGGCGCTGGCTTGAATTATCTTAAAATGTCATTTAGCCTGAATATTGAGATGGAGGGCAGGAGGATGCGGTCACGGAAAGCGTTGCAATAAAAGGAGAGGCTTTATCGATCGTCTGCTCCTTGCACCATTTAAGTATATGGTCAGAAGAGTGAAGGTGTCAAAAGGCTGTGGGATAGACGGTAATAAATTTGATCACAAAACGGCAGCGCAGTACATGAGGGAGGAAGGCATCATAAGCTGCAGTCATGTTGCGTTGGTGTTGGGTGTTATGGTCCCTTTGTTTATGCACCGGTCTCCTTACGTCTTCCTTATGCACTGCTGCGAGTCACCTCAGTTCACCTCATGAATCGAGAACTTCCGCAAGATATCGACTCTGTAACAAGGTGTTAAAGCCCAATTTTTGTCATTTCTGGTACTAAGTGAACAATAGAGTGCAGCTATATACAACAACTATCACTGTAGGCCCCTTATGCACGGGTCAGACCTAATCTGCCTACCCTACTTGAAGTGCGTGCTTTGCTAATTTACGAGAGAACTGCCCCACGCACGTGGCAAAGAATAGCATCAGCCATGACCAGCTGCCACCATATCCTGCCATTAGTTGTCACTCGCACTGATTTTCTGTTCTCGCTGATTGCATCATATGTTATCACCCTGAAGGCTAGTCTTCGGACAAAGAGGGGTGAGACACGACGAGCCTACATCAGCGGTACCCACTGGATGCAAAAGTTACTATTAAGTCACATGGCACCTCAGTCTCAACAAAAGTTAAATTTTCTTTTTCATTCCTGTATCTTAAGCACTCCATTTATTATGCCGGATTAAAGCCGAGTATTGTAACAACGCCTTACGCGGCCGTGCTGATACACAAGACAGGTATTTTTATCCTACTTTCCAGATTTGCTTTAATGGATAAATTGAATGATGTAATGCGTATGTTTTTACGTTCCCCTTAAGATTCATGACTAAATTTCTATAAAGGTTGCATACATTTCCCCGCTTTATTAATGTGCTTTCCCTATTTCGTACAAATTTAGGCCACGATTGCTATTTGCACGCAAATACCTTTACAAACTTTGCTTACTTGATTACAAATTTTTAGCGATAAGCACTCAGTGACTGCGAACCTTGTGACGAAACAAGCGATCGCTCACCTGAGAAAGAAGTGAGTTCTAAAATGCTAAATGGTTATCACTAAGTCCTTCCAGTAATTTTACAAAAACGTATGACCTAATTCAATTCGTCTACTCCTCTTGAAACGGATAAACGTCGAACCCATTACTTCCGGCTGCCACAGTTTATCGTATTCAGGGCGCTGAAGAGTGGCAAATGGGTTTACGGTTGGCAGCATAGATAGTGGACAAAAAGGCAAAATCTTGACTTGCACATGAAATTCACACTTCTTTGACAACCAAAACTCTTATGATATATTAAACTGACCCATTGCAGAAAATTTTGGCATTCTCGATGGGTTACGAACAAAGAGCTCACGTTCTACTGAATGCACGTAGAACAATATGCGAATACCTCAGCCCTTTTGGCATAGCAAGCATTTGCGTTGCACTGCCGGAGTGGAAATCGGTTATCCTTTTGGAAAATCAACATTTATACATGAGCAAGTGGAATTAGATTAGCAAACATGTCCCCGCAGCTCTGTTGTCGCATTCGCAGTCACCATCCCCCTTGAGGATTAACGAATGCATAGAACAACATTTTGAACAAGTGAAATTCCATCTTCGGTTTCCATCCCTTCCTGTCCCCACGAATGCCTTTAAAAGGGAAGACTGCGTTTTACTAGAGTCCGCAATGAACACCAAAGTGCTGGCTCCTCCAGGCTTGACTCATTCGATGCTTGTGGAATTATCAATGAGAATAGTTAATTCCACTCGAAACACTGTGATAGCTGTTAGTGTAATGCGCCTCTTCAAAGTCATATTTTGTGTTACCTGAAAAGTACAGGCTCATTTTGCGCCTCCTTAAGGGCAGCGAATTTGAACGGCGTCAAGAAGGAAGATTAAGGCTAGCTGATTATGATTGCGCTTTCTATGTTATTAAACTTTCATCGCTCCTGCAGCATTGTCTGAATGTTAGGGCTGAATTGCACGACATAATGTCAAACCTCTCTTTTCTGATCAGGCATTTGGAATTATCATAATTGAAGACGAAGAACGCAAGAAGATTAGTGGGATGAAGTTCTTCTTAGACTGTGCCAATAAACTTGGCTTCATGGGTAACTCACCTCTGATGTCTGCACCAATGAACTGGCAAATGTGGTGCATTCGGGAGGATGTTACTCGGATCGCTAATTGCAGAGAATTATTTAAATGGGCATGTCAAGATGTCATTTGGAGGCGCATGTAAACACCTCTATTTCAATTAGCTGCGATGCCCCATGCAGTGCTCGAATCCCCCGATTGGTTCTTATAACTACTTCATAATTAAACTGAATCAATCACAATCAATCAAGTGATAAATCTACCATGTCTAGATGAGAATAACTTTTGCAGAAGTCTAAGCAGTAGGCATAATCCTCTCGATGGGCTTAATTCTTTTCAGTGACTTTATTAAACACAAATTCCTAAAGAAGCCTTCTTTGGCAGTAAATAGGGCGATGCTAAATGGTTATTGAGGTATTTACCCCGAATTTTATCGTCGGTAGAGCAGGATTTGATTGTAGATAGCAGAATCACAAGTAATTCTGAGTAGCAGCTTACATAACCAAACGAGACCAATGTTTTGAGCTAGCAAAAGATCCCATTGAAAGCTCACGGAAGGGAGCGTTCTACTTGAACTAGTTTAATGCACGACTGTCTCACTGAAACTCGTCAATGTATAGGAACATGCTTAAGACGGTTCTAAGAGAGGAGCCTGCAGCTTGAATCTGATTCCTATGCCGAGGGGCTTGCCGTCTATTTCTAACTTTATGCGTGCATAATCACCTGATGTGGGTTGCTTGAGCTTTTGCAGCTTTTGTTTGGTATGGCGCGAAGGGCAGATAAATGTAGACTCTGCCTTATCTGCTTCAGCGACTTCATCTACTTTATCGTCTGGACTGAACCTATTCATTTTATTGCCTTCCGATTTATACACTTCTCGAAGCTTACTACCTTCTGATGGCTGCCCCAAGTAAATGTGGCAATAATGTCCAGTGTCTCTAGTTTATCGTCACATCAGTTACGTCCCTCTTCTCTGCTGCAATCTCAATAGTTGATAACTTTATTTGTACGGCAGGCACCTTACCAGCTGGAAAATGGCTAAATTGAGCTCATCCGGCGGTAAATATTCTTTGTTTACGCAGTTATTATTTGATATAGCCTAATTAAAAATTTCGAAAAACTGACTGCATTAATGTCCCCTGTATTATCCAAAGGATTCCAACGCTCAGTTTTATTGGTAATGGTGACTTGGGCCATGCTGCGTTTTACAATTTCATAATCGGCAATGACATGCCATCTTTTCAACTCCACCTCTACTCTCTACACTGCATCCACTCCAAGACATCGCAACGTTTTGTATTTTTACCTTAATTTTTTAACATTTTTATAGAACCCTACCCTTGCGTGTAATAGTGATCGAAAAAAACAACAGAAGCAACGATTGCTGCATTTCTGCCAAATGTCAAGATAAGTCTACACACGTAGGCAGTAAGTTGAGACATATCATTGGAGAACTCTAGAAAGCAAGCAGATATCTTTCGCATTCTTCACTTTGTCGTCGGAGGCCTTTTGTCAAAATTAGTGCGCAATAGATATCGTGATGCGACGAGCTCAGTTAATACTGCCACGTCGTGGCAGTAGCAAACATTCCCATTAGCACATGGAAACACTCATGAAGGATGTCAGCCTCAAAGGATTAATAAAGTGTGGTGATACACCGTCTAATGTGGAATTTGGTTTTTTCACCTCTCAAGACCTCAATGCCTTGCACCTTTCACAACTATGAACAAAGTTATTTTCCTGCTCTTAATCAAAAGCTGAGGAGAGCATGTGAATTCGAATTATGACTGTTAATATTTGAATAGTTAACTACGCGGTGTTTAAGGATATAAGCTTTTACATGCCACTTGAAAACAATTTCGGGATAGCCTTTTGCTATTTGCAAAT
Organism: Taenia hydatigena; assembly: GCA_036345935.2. NCBI lineage: Eukaryota > Metazoa > Platyhelminthes > Cestoda > Cyclophyllidea > Taeniidae > Taenia > Taenia hydatigena. The sequence continues at coordinate 48,209 of JADWOT020001384.1, read as the reverse complement.
GGATGTCAAAAAGCCAACAAATGTAAAAATCGTAAAAATTAAAGGCATTTTGCCACCACGTTTTCCTCCTTTACTGCTTCATCCAAACCTCTTCCTCACCAACCTCATTTACATGCGTCGCTGCTAAAATATTGTCGCAACTAGTGTATTTTACTTATAAAGGTAAACTATGAAGTGCGACTTCGAGTGTGCCACTTGATAGAAACTTAGATTCCTTTTACAAAGCCCATTCTTACGAAACAAATGCAGAGCTACTCTTCTCCACAGGTGGTGTGAGAATGATCACATTTGCAACCACTGGTTGAGTTAACATCTCTCCCATCACCCAGCTAATTGCGAAGTCAACTCAATGGGTCTCAAGCGCCATAAAGCAGCCACCACTGACCATAAATCAATTTCACAACTTAGCACTTCAGAATGGCAGAAGGAGAGCAAAGAAACCATTTTCTTCGTTCTTTCGGCACATTTTTAATGCGTCTACTAAGATATAAATAAAGCCCAAACTGATGAAGAGAATTAGCACAGTTTACAGCTGTTGCCGATGTTAGGACAAGCCAAATGCAGAACTCTATGTTTGAAGAGAAGAATAGCAGGCTCTATGCAGCTATCCTTTTTAATGCTCTATTTATGCAATCGCCAGAAGCTTGTGTCATGGGTAAACGGTAAGCAAAATTTAAGCTTTTGTTAAATGGTAAACCAAGACAACAGCATGAGGAAGGGAAAACTTAGCAAAATAGGCAGAAGCAAAATTAGAGGAAGATATCGCTTCCCACGATGTTAGTACGCCACTCGCTGATATTGCACCTGATGCAAAACACCATGCACCAAGCACCTCAGTTCCCATATAGTTTACTCATTTTGGCGAATATATATATGACTATTGTCTGATTCGATGAGCTTGTCGCAGAACCCTCAGAATGCATTAGTGACATTAAAAAGTGGGGGAAATTGCGTGGTCTATGTGTTTTTTTTGCCTTATGCTCGAATTTATTTGGCAAGGGCAATTTTTTTCAAAATCCGAAACAGTCCAGATCCGTAATGTGTACTGTTTGTGTTTCACTCCATTTGCAAACCTGAATTCATTTCTCGGTCATGCTGTCAGAGCACATATTTGTGAGTTTACATCTGCTTGCATTCGATCGAATGCAGTGTAACTCTGCTCTACAGCCATGGCTTTGGCATCCCTCGCAAACCCCTACATTTATGCCTCTATTTGCTACGCCGCAATTGAAAGAAACGCGAACACAGAAATGCGTCTTTATTGCATGGAATGCTTTACGTGGGAGAAAATGAATTATCATACGCGTACACGTTATCTCTGCAGGCATTACATCATCCACTGAGTGCAGCTTTAAACGACTGTCCATTTATTGATTTATTCTTCTTTTTCCTTGCAGACCCTTAATGCAAATTACTTGAATAAAATGTACCTACATGCTGTCACGCTAGCAAAATATGCAAATCTCTAGCAGACTTCATGCTAACTCTATATCTTTTCATCGTGGTCGACAGCAGTGTAAGAAAAGAGCATTCATTGTGCGATAGCTAATAGTTTATTGCTTTAAGGAACTCACATGGGCACTGATGGTGGACGGGTCATATTGTGTTAAAAATTGATCAGGCCTTTCCTGGTTGAAATGGCAGGATAAGCATCGAATCCAATTGTTTTACATTCGATTACGCCATATGCCTAGATCTTCACAGACCAAATGAACTGCTTAATCATCTGCAATTGCGGCGAATATGTTTACTGTTTTCTGTGTTTTCGTGACCTCCTAGGAGATGCCTTAATTCCCATTTTAAAGGATTCCAATTGACATTAAGCTTTTAAAACATACATGTACTCAATACGAAGCAAGTTTCCGCACTAATTTTTTGGGTTTTATCCTGGTTATTGCTATTGGTGTATGTTTCCATTTTGACCTAGAAAAAAAACACGCAAAATAGTAGAACATGACCAGCTTGTAAAACACAGAGGCAGTTGCGAAATCTGACTAGATACATTATGCAAGGAGAGCGACCTAGGATTTATTTTCAATGCTACTAAGGGAATCCAAACTAGCTGCACGCCTAACAAGTGAACGAATGCTGGTTTCATGGCACGGAACTTTTCTGGAACTCAAGGTTTCAATTTTTGATGTAATAAGTTGTTGTCAAATTTTTGTATAAAACTCTATTTGCAAGATTTAATTTAAAAGGACCAAAGTAAAAGTGCTTTGTGGCAATGACTAATGTGTCTATGAGAAGCCCATCGGATAACTAAATGCAATGTCTTAAGTTACAATCCACCCTTCATTGCTCAATGGAACTTCACTATAATTTCAGAATACTTAGATGCAAACATTGATGCGGTTGAATATTTCTGACATTTACATTGTATCTGTCCAAAGATTCAGTCGTAAGGCGAAGTGAGGAATGAGCAGTGAATAATGTGTTTGACATCCTGCCTTTTATGACTCTGGCGTGATGCGGCGACGTATGCTTAGATTCCTGCTTGACAATAATGAGTGCGTACTGGTCATAATTAGGGCTTTTCCCACCATGTAGTTTTGCCAAAGGTCTTTGCGGAAATTAAGGTAAATGAATATAACAAGAGGATCTGTTAAGACCTAAACTATCCCAATCCTTTCTAAGCAACTGATAATTACCTATTCTGTTGAAGAATGAGGCCTTCTTAAACCTGCTGCACCCCTGAGTTCTTTAATATCATAACTGATTTTATCTGATCTGCTTCTACGTCTCAAGGTCACCTCATGAAATGGCACTATTCCAGCTCTTACACATGCTCAAGGAACAATTTTGCAATGCACTACTGTGATAGGTCGCGGTATATCGATGTTCTATGAAAAGCAGTCGTGTGATTTAAAGAGTACAACATCCAAGGAGCACAAAAGAGCTGACTAGTCTCTGCGATTCACGACAGGCTTCGAGTTGAGATATTTATTTAGTTGGGTGATCAACACATTAGAGATAAATGCCAGAACGCTTCGCCTTTGTATACTAATAAATAATAAATTTTATAGCTTAAATCTTAACTGTCTTCATCACAGGGTGAATACCAAAGCGCAAAAGACGCATCACAGAATGAGGATAGAGCTTTTTTGGCCCCAAAAATTAAAACTAAGCGTGTCGTTGTCATTCGGCATTACATACTTAATATGAGATATGTTAAATCGTTAATTCTCAATAATATAGAAGCATCCACTCAACCTTTAGACTTTCGGCAAGCGAAAAAAGAAAATTTGCACAAATTAAAGCATGTAAGAGGCGGCAAACTAGATCGAGCATCATTCTAATAAAAGCTCTGTTTTCAGCAAGTGCAAGTTGTTCGCCTTCAAACAGCCTGTTCTCTACTGGAAGGGAGTTCGGAGGAAGAGTTTCATAGACCTGCATTAATTTGTAATGACGATATAGCGGAATATTAAAAATTGCCGATGATGTGCGCAGTTTTGTTTGATTAGAAAATTTTCAAAAGTGCCGCTACTGAGTAGGTAGATATGTCATGACATCGCTCCAATTTCCCGTCAAATTCGAACTATGATTGGCTTATTCCCAACTGATAAAAATTTGTGGCAAAGATGGCTATGTATGATAGACGAGTTTTTCTAAATTCCTGTACCTGAGCGATAAATGGCACCAGCTCTTCTTTCCAATGATCACAGTTTCAAGCGAACATTAAGTGTAGACAAATTGAATGCTAGGGAATAAAAGGAACACCGATGTTCACTGAGTTCGTCTCCTCCAGACAAACCATCGCCTTCACCCGTATTTACCTTTACGATTCTTGCTTGCTTCTTTGGGACGAGATTCATTTTCCAATTTTCACTAAATTTCTGGCAAACGGAGCGGTTTGCTTAATTTTGCATGCTCTTAAGAAAATAAATCTGACATCTGACACTGATCTCAACTTGAAATTGTGGGCAAATTAGTTCCTGTAGCTTGTTCAGTCTTGCTTAATTTCGACTACCTTGCTTATGATTTTAAGGAATGTGTACCATCGCTTCATGTACGAGCCACTAAATAGACGGGGTAAAAATATTCTGACTTACCCACATTTAAGCCTCAAAGCTACTCTCCGTCAAAAGTACGGTATTTTCATACGTGGATCCTTTTGTTTACCCCAATAAGTGACGCAAATCAAAGGTTGCGATTATTACCTCAAATGGAAAAAAGACATTATTGGATGTGGCAGTATTTTCGCCCATTCATGTAATGGAGCATTCAGTTGGGGACTCTCAGATAACTTCCAATTTGTTAATGCACCCCGTACATCCAAGGAGGGAACCCCAAAGAGAAGACTCGCGTAGGTTGGAGTACAGGTGTCTAATCATTTATTAATTAGATGCAAGTGATAATCAGGAATAAAGACATTTGTAGCGCGTTCAAGGTGAGAGAGGTGTGGAGGAGGGCTTGTGCACTGTCGACTAGAATTTCGGTAACCCCCAGTTATAATTTCTCGAACCAGAGAGACACGAAATATTTGGGGTTTATCTTCACATAGCGCGTACTCTTTTTTCTTCACCATCATCGTCTCAAGTCCTCGTTCATTACAGATTATTTCACCTAAAGAGGAACATAGGTGCGTTTTAGGTTGGCTATTTGTTAAGTCGTACCCCTCTAGATTTGCTACCTCGCCTACCATTTTTGAGGTCTTTTTCATTTGATATTTTGGCCTGGAAGGTGTGCTTATTCAAAATAAATAAGTCCTCCAACCGCAATCCTGATGAAGTACAAAAACTACCAAGGCTAAAAATTAATGTTGTACTTCTGATATTTTGTCTGCACCATGCATTTTAAATTTCCATCGCATATTAAAATACAGGCTACATTGGGAGAAATCAAAAAGAGGCGCATAAACAAATCGATGAACTATGCTGTTGTCATTTCACCTGCTTAAGTAATCTTAATTGTTTCCAAAGTAGAGCATTTTATGGTGTACATCTGGGTTATGAGAAGTTGATAAATCGCAGTCCATTTTAAGTGGATCTGCAATCCATTTTACAGCAACCATTGGGGTTTGGATGTTTAATGATGACCTGCCAATGAAGAGGTGTTTGCTACTTTCGACAATGCCATCATTTACTTCATGTCTCCTAGACAGCCCTAATGGATAGCTATTTCTGACATTGTCAGTCGGCTATTATTCAAAAGCCTTGCGCAGAATTAAAATACTTTGTTCACATTAATCATTGTAATGCACATTAAGCGTCCAAAATACGTATGAATTTCGTTTATCTCTATTCAATGAATAACTACGATTTCAGAGGTTCAGATAGCCGAAAACTACACTCACATGCATAGACACTAGCCTCTTTACTAATGTGGACTTCTTTTGTGTTTACAACTGTTTCCAACCTATCGGGACCCCTAGCATCTCAGAATGTAGGATTAACATGAGAAACACAGGTGAAGCTATTTTGGTCAAAGAACCAGACTTCACCCCACTTTACTGGCGCCGAGGCCCCACTCAACACTTATTGAGCAGCTTCAGGGCAAAGCACAGCTGAAGAAATTATTAACCCGTCATGCGTCAACATCTAACCACAATACTAGTTTGCTCGACCACAGGTGCACTGCGAGTAAAAGGCTCATGCGCACCCTTTTTGGCAATGGGACACTTATGACGTCCTATTACTAGCAAGTTCTTTTAATAATATGGCGTCGTGACAAATCTTAGGCAAGTGCGATATGATTGGTAAAATGCGCTTATTTAAGTGCGAGTCAACTGGGTTATGTCAAGAGACGAGAACGGGATTCGAGAACTGATGGGTCTCCTTGCACTTCACGCCTCACGCCTGCGTCGTAAGAGCTGCTGCGCATTTCCGATCACTTAATTAGTGATTTGCGAGGAGAAACCACTAACATATAAGAAATTTTTGTTCTAGCACAGAGGTCTATTCGCAAGCTTATCCTATCCGTGATCCTCTGTTGCCATTGCTGCAAGCAATATATCCCACACAAAGCAAGATACCAGGCTATTCTGTTCAAAATGAGCAAATAATGAGGTCTAAGGCCGCATTCTAAGCAGAACACGCTTAATGAGGACGAAGCAGGTCAAAAACAAAACCAGACGGAATTTGGCTTAGATGATGTAAAGTTTTCCAAAGTAAAGCCATCCTTAAAGCATATTAGGCAAACTAAGCAAATTAATTTTGAGTAGATTTTGGCTATGAAGATCACTGTACGCACCACTAGGAAGCAGGTTGATGCATAAAATTTTCTGGTGATGCACACGTTTCTTGAAAAGTTCTTTTTGTTGGTTGTCAAGCCTGCCTACAACTGGGATTACAGCGCGGTGCGCACACAGATCACATGACTAATATGCATGCCCTACGTGTTAGCAGATGGCGCATGAGTCCACGTTAGCTTACTTACAGGTTCACCTGACATTCTCCATGTTTCTACACTTTCCTCCGTACTTCGCGTCTGCATTATATGCCTAACTCTATTTCCTGAAATTAACTGAATGCAGAATTATTTGCTAAAGTGAGTCTTGAGATCATCACCAAATAACAAGAGCCGTGTGCCTCAACTGATGGATCTTGGTGATTATCATATCAGCAAGAGCTGAGGTATGCTTTCTTAAAGTTGATAAATTTATATCAAGTCTTTTAAAAAAGTAATACTTATCGATTCTCAGGCTGATAAGGAGGAAGATGCTCCAACCCAAGTACGAGTGTGGGGGATGGCCAGATAATCAAATAACAGTAGACAATTTGTTGCTGCTAGCCGCTGAATCTCGCTAGTGCAATAAACAGTAAATTAGGTGCGAATGGTCACAGACTGAAGTGAAAGCATAATACTTTTGGGCTTTAGAGAAACATTTGTAGGATTGGAGACAACGCTAGTATTAAAAGGTAGTATTGAATCACTGTCAATTTTTTGCAGTTTAATGTTGCAGTGAAAATATTCGCAAGGTTGGACTCCCTTGAGACTCGATCAATGAGAATTCAACCCAAATACTAAGCTTTGTATTCGTTGTTAGAGAATTGTATAGTGCGGTTGGTCTCTTAATTGCTAAGCAAAGACAGAAGATTAATGGGGTTTGCGGTGACTAAATAGCAGTTTTGACAAAAAAACATTTGAACTGTAGCATTAATCGTAGATGAAATGGTTGATAGCTTGCGCAGGTTAGGGCGTGGACGCAACTTAGGGTGCAGTGGCCAAAGTTTTGGGGCAGGCCTGCTACTCATGATAACTAGGGAAGTTATGAAACAAATTCCTTCGTCCTGATGGTTGTTGGGATTCGATGGACCTGTCTTTTATTTCCTTTGCAGAAGCCCGGGCTGAAGGGGATATTGTGGATCCTCTGGTGGCAACTAGCTCTCTTTTCTTTCCCACCGTGGTCATTAAAAGATTTGGAACGGATCCTTTTTCCTTGGCGATCGTTGACACTCCATCCCCTTCTTTCCATAGCGGCGCATTTTTCCATAATATCATTTTACCATCTATAAGTCAATCAAATGCTAATAGTACTTGAATAGGTAAGTTAGACAGTCGCATTAGTCATAATTGTCTTATGGCCTGTTTTAGATACGATGGGAGGGGGTACGATTCGAGTCTACGAATTATTTTGTAGCGTCAAGAGGCCCTTTTGACAAAGTCTAGTCAACTGCATGCAATTGTGCAGCATTCGGCGAAATAATTAGAAGCACTCACCTCTTCTCAAATATGGCGTGGTTATGTTTACTATTCTAATGACATCACGAACGTATCTATGCTTCCACAATTGTCCCTTTACGTGAGTGCTCTAACAGACAGAAATGGTTTGCCCCGGTGTTAAATTTGTAAAGACGTGGACTAGAACTAGAGAAAGATAAATCTTATCCTGCTGTCCATTGTCGAGATTCCGGTTGACAATACAGCAAATAATATGGCCGTAGGGTTCAGGAGGTGGAGCCCATCTCAGCCGCACCGAGGCAGAGTTGGTTGCCCTTAGCTTTACCTTCCGCGGAACGTTAGAATCTATGCAAAGGAGAACGTTGATTTGACACTATTGTCAGGATGTCGATGCAATTTTATTAGTCTCCGTGTGTTCTTACTTGTCCGTAATTAAATGACCTCTATGGTTTCACAGAAATAGGCTTTATTTCTCCTCTTCGCGGAACTTCTTAAAACCACGGTTTAGTTCAAATTGGTTGGAGAACTAGGAACTGGAATTAACCCAACATTTGCCATCAAATTAGGTTAAGTGGAATCTGACTGCTTATTTGAGTGCCTTGTGCGGTTTACATATTGTGTTGGTCATCGGCGCACTCATTAATTAAGCAAATTCTAGAATGTCTCTGATAGAATTTAGGCAGTTTAAAATGCAGCGAAACCTCAGTTAATACTTTAACGATGGGATGTTAATTCCGCTTATTCTTAATCGCCACTGAAGCACTAAGAGACTCTACAAAGATGCATTATATGCAACTGATACGTCTCCACAGGGTGCGAAGAACAGGCTAGGTGATGCGGCATAGGTGCCATAAAGCCCAGGATCCAAAAAATCCAACGTCTTTACTTTAATGTAAGGTGTAGTGAGAGAAGCACCAGATTTCGTTAACTGCACATAAACAGGTATTTCGGATAAATGAAAGTTTGCTGACAGTTAAATGAATGGCTTGCTCTTTGCTTCTCTGCAGAATTTTATTTCACCCGTGATCTGCCATCCAGGCGCTCTGGTGTTTACGCTTTTTTTCAAATACATTGCCACTTCTATGTAACGAGAGGGATTCGATTTTCTTTAACTGCTTCAATTCGACTACGAATTCGTAACGCATCGTTTTCCAAACGTTTAGGACATTACTCTACTTTCAGCGTGATTGTTCGGTGCAACCTCGTTGAGGGCTCAGTAAACTAGGATTTAGCATTTTGAATATTGTCGATTTTTGGTGGTTAAACGGTCTACATTTGGTTTAAAAGAAAATTTGGACGGAGACTATATACTATCCTATCCTATTCTGAAGGGGTAATGCTGTAAATCCTTTTATTAGGAACAAAGAATCACACCATCAAAAATGTCTAAGAGGCCGTGAATATAGCCTTTGCGTTAATGGCCGCACTTGTTGGGTTTCTCATTGCATCGCCATTCAGTGGGTGCCATGAAAACCATAATGTTCTAGGGTAACCTGTTTCCTCTCTTTAGTTTGGTACATGATGGCTTTATAGTGTGAGGCTTTGATCGATCTCCACCATGTGACTGCAGTGGAGGTGGCGATAGCAAGGCTTTCTTCGTTGCAGCAACAATCTCTATCATATGACTGCAGTGGAAGTGGCAAGAGCGGGGCTTTCTTCGTGGTTGCAGCATCGATCTCCATGGTGTAACTGCAGATGAAGTGGAGAGAGTTGAGCTTTCTTCGGTAAAGCATCGATCACTATCATGTGACTGCAGTGGAAGTGGTGATGCAAATCTTTCTTCGTTGCAGCATCAATCTCTATCATGTGACTGCAGTGGATGTAGCGAGAGCAGAGCTTTCGTGGAGGCAGCATTGATCTCCATCATATGACTGCAGTGGAAGTGGCGAGAGCGGAGCTTTCTTTGTGGTTGCAGCATCTATCTCTACAATGTGACTGTAGTGGAAGTGGCGAGAGCGGAGCTTTCGTGGTGGCAGCATCGAGCTCTATCATGTGACTGCAGAGAAAGTGGAGAGAGTTGAGATTTCTTTGTTGCAGCATCGATCACTATAATTTGACTGCAGTAAAAGTAGCGAGAGTAATGCTTTCTTTGAGGCAGCATCGATTTCCATCATGTGATTGCAGTGGAATTGGCGAGAGCGTAGCTTTCTTCGTGGCAGCATCGATCTTTTTTATGTGACTGCAGTGAAAGTGGCGAGAGCGGAACTTTCGTGGTGGTAGCATCGATTTCCATCATGTGACTGCAGTGGAAGTGGCGAGAGCGGAGCTTTCGTGAAGGCAGCATCGACCTCCTTCATGTGATTGCAGTAAAAGAGGCGAGAGCGGAGCTTTCTTCGTGGTTGCAGCATCAATCTCCATCATGTGACTGCAGTAGAAGTGGCGAGAGCAGAGCTTTCTTCGTCGCACCATCCGTCCCCACCATGTAACTGCAGTGGAAGTGGCGAGAGCGGTGCTTTCGCGTTTGCATCATCCACCTTCATAATGTGACTGCATTGGAAATGGGGGGCGCGGAGCTTTCGTGGTGGCAGCATCGATCTCCATCATGTGACTGCAGTGTAAGTGGCGGGATCCAAATTTCTTCTCAATCATTAAACCTTTTCGCTTCTAAAGGCCTACTTTAATACCAATTAAAGGCGCAGTGGCACTCATTGTAGCGTTTTTTGCCTCTCAGATGATTTAGAACTTTCATTCCCTACATATTTTAAACTAATTTATACAGTATGCATCGGCACCTTGCATCACCTACCATGAAGTATTTTTATTACAGTCGTTAATTTATCGCGGTGTAGTCACTAGATTCTACTAGAAGTACGGCTTTATTATCTGAACTGATGGGGTCCCAAACTGCACCAGCTGTGAATGTAAGTGGAAACGCATACATATCGGTGCAGTAGCCTTAGCGTCTTTTCTCAAATTTTCAACTAAACACTATTAATGCTTCAACTTTGGCATTCGACTTGTTTCAATCTCTTTTCCTGCTGAACATATTTAGGTGCTTTATTTGACTTTGAGTTCGGAAGCAATAGTTAGATGATTTCCTTTGCAGCTATTGCAAACCGGAAAGCCGTTACGGCTTAAAACTTGTAGAGATGGCTGGAAAAATTGGCACCATTTCGCCGTAATCGTCAAAAAGTCTCTTCCTGCTTGTGTATGCAGTACAAATGCAAAGCATGCAAGTAATCTCGCTTCGAATAGATCCTATCTGTTAGGCTCCCTGTCTCTAATACATGCAACAATCAAAATGCACACAACTTTAATGCCTTTCAATAGAGTGGTGGTGCATTGTGCTTGATTTAAAATAGTTTACTGAGCCACCGTCGATGATGAATGGTTATAGTGACAGGCATCTGCCTATAGGAGCTATGCGACCACTTTATTTCCACTCAAGTGTTGTAACATGGGAAATCCTTTTTGTGGTGCATAACAGAAGTTGCAATGTGGTTCACGGGATTTCAAGTGTCAATTCACTGAAATACAAATGTCTTGATTTGTGCCGCGCACAGGCTGATCAAAAGCCGCCTACGTCCGGAGAAAAGAAATGGATAAGGCGAGCACACTGAGGACAAGAGAAAATAAACAGGAGTTACAACTTTGAGCCCTTGTGTGGGTGTCCGTAATACTCCATTAATCATATAATTGCCACTGTATCAAAAAAAGCCTCACACTATAAAGCCATCATGTACCAAACTAAAGAGAGGAAACAGGTTACCCTAGAACATTATGGTTTTCATGGCACCCACTGAATGGCGATGCAATGAGAAACCCAGCAAGTGCGGCCATAAACGCAAAGGCTATATTCACGGCCTCTTAGACACTTTTGATGGTGTGATTCTTTGTTCCTAATAAAAGGATTTACAGCATTACCCCTTCAGAATAGGATAGGATAGTATATAGTCTCCGTCCAAATTTTCTTTTAAACCAAATGTAGACCGTTTAACCACCAAAAATCGACAATATTCAAAATGCTAAATCCTAGTTTACTGAGCCCTCAACGAGGTTGCACCGAACAATCACGCTGAAAGTAGAGTAATGTCCTAAACGTTTGGAAAACGATGCGTTACGAATTCGTAGTCGAATTGAAGCAGTTAAAGAAAATCGAATCCCTCTCGTTACATAGAAGTGGCAATGTATTTGAAAAAAAGCGTAAACACCAGAGCGCCTGGATGGCAGATCACGGGTGAAATAAAATTCTGCAGAGAAGCAAAGAGCAAGCCATTCATTTAACTGTCAGCAAACTTTCATTTATCCGAAATACCTGTTTATGTGCAGTTAACGAAATCTGGTGCTTCTCTCACTACACCTTACATTAAAGTAAAGACGTTGGATTTTTTGGATCCTGGGCTTTATGGCACCTATGCCGCATCACCTAGCCTGTTCTTCGCACCCTGTGGAGACGTATCAGTTGCATATAATGCATCTTTGTAGAGTCTCTTAGTGCTTCAGTGGCGATTAAGAATAAGCGGAATTAACATCCCATCGTTAAAGTATTAACTGAGGTTTCGCTGCATTTTAAACTGCCTAAATTCTATCAGAGACATTCTAGAATTTGCTTAATTAATGAGTGCGCCGATGACCAACACAATATGTAAACCGCACAAGGCACTCAAATAAGCAGTCAGATTCCACTTAACCTAATTTGATGGCAAATGTTGGGTTAATTCCAGTTCCTAGTTCTCCAACCAATTTGAACTAAACCGTGGTTTTAAGAAGTTCCGCGAAGAGGAGAAATAAAGCCTATTTCTGTGAAACCATAGAGGTCATTTAATTACGGACAAGTAAGAACACACGGAGACTAATAAAATTGCATCGACATCCTGACAATAGTGTCAAATCAACGTTCTCCTTTGCATAGATTCTAACGTTCCGCGGAAGGTAAAGCTAAGGGCAACCAACTCTGCCTCGGTGCGGCTGAGATGGGCTCCACCTCCTGAACCCTACGGCCATATTATTTGCTGTATTGTCAACCGGAATCTCGACAATGGACAGCAGGATAAGATTTATCTTTCTCTAGTTCTAGTCCACGTCTTTACAAATTTAACACCGGGGCAAACCATTTCTGTCTGTTAGAGCACTCACGTAAAGGGACAATTGTGGAAGCATAGATACGTTCGTGATGTCATTAGAATAGTAAACATAACCACGCCATATTTGAGAAGAGGTGAGTGCTTCTAATTATTTCGCCGAATGCTGCACAATTGCATGCAGTTGACTAGACTTTGTCAAAAGGGCCTCTTGACGCTACAAAATAATTCGTAGACTCGAATCGTACCCCCTCCCATCGTATCTAAAACAGGCCATAAGACAATTATGACTAATGCGACTGTCTAACTTACCTATTCAAGTACTATTAGCATTTGATTGACTTATAGATGGTAAAATGATATTATGGAAAAATGCGCCGCTATGGAAAGAAGGGGATGGAGTGTCAACGATCGCCAAGGAAAAAGGATCCGTTCCAAATCTTTTAATGACCACGGTGGGAAAGAAAAGAGAGCTAGTTGCCACCAGAGGATCCACAATATCCCCTTCAGCCCGGGCTTCTGCAAAGGAAATAAAAGACAGGTCCATCGAATCCCAACAACCATCAGGACGAAGGAATTTGTTTCATAACTTCCCTAGTTATCATGAGTAGCAGGCCTGCCCCAAAACTTTGGCCACTGCACCCTAAGTTGCGTCCACGCCCTAACCTGCGCAAGCTATCAACCATTTCATCTACGATTAATGCTACAGTTCAAATGTTTTTTTGTCAAAACTGCTATTTAGTCACCGCAAACCCCATTAATCTTCTGTCTTTGCTTAGCAATTAAGAGACCAACCGCACTATACAATTCTCTAACAACGAATACAAAGCTTAGTATTTGGGTTGAATTCTCATTGATCGAGTCTCAAGGGAGTCCAACCTTGCGAATATTTTCACTGCAACATTAAACTGCAAAAAATTGACAGTGATTCAATACTACCTTTTAATACTAGCGTTGTCTCCAATCCTACAAATGTTTCTCTAAAGCCCAAAAGTATTATGCTTTCACTTCAGTCTGTGACCATTCGCACCTAATTTACTGTTTATTGCACTAGCGAGATTCAGCGGCTAGCAGCAACAAATTGTCTACTGTTATTTGATTATCTGGCCATCCCCCACACTCGTACTTGGGTTGGAGCATCTTCCTCCTTATCAGCCTGAGAATCGATAAGTATTACTTTTTTAAAAGACTTGATATAAATTTATCAACTTTAAGAAAGCATACCTCAGCTCTTGCTGATATGATAATCACCAAGATCCATCAGTTGAGGCACACGGCTCTTGTTATTTGGTGATGATCTCAAGACTCACTTTAGCAAATAATTCTGCATTCAGTTAATTTCAGGAAATAGAGTTAGGCATATAATGCAGACGCGAAGTACGGAGGAAAGTGTAGAAACATGGAGAATGTCAGGTGAACCTGTAAGTAAGCTAACGTGGACTCATGCGCCATCTGCTAACACGTAGGGCATGCATATTAGTCATGTGATCTGTGTGCGCACCGCGCTGTAATCCCAGTTGTAGGCAGGCTTGACAACCAACAAAAAGAACTTTTCAAGAAACGTGTGCATCACCAGAAAATTTTATGCATCAACCTGCTTCCTAGTGGTGCGTACAGTGATCTTCATAGCCAAAATCTACTCAAAATTAATTTGCTTAGTTTGCCTAATATGCTTTAAGGATGGCTTTACTTTGGAAAACTTTACATCATCTAAGCCAAATTCCGTCTGGTTTTGTTTTTGACCTGCTTCGTCCTCATTAAGCGTGTTCTGCTTAGAATGCGGCCTTAGACCTCATTATTTGCTCATTTTGAACAGAATAGCCTGGTATCTTGCTTTGTGTGGGATATATTGCTTGCAGCAATGGCAACAGAGGATCACGGATAGGATAAGCTTGCGAATAGACCTCTGTGCTAGAACAAAAATTTCTTATATGTTAGTGGTTTCTCCTCGCAAATCACTAATTAAGTGATCGGAAATGCGCAGCAGCTCTTACGACGCAGGCGTGAGGCGTGAAGTGCAAGGAGACCCATCAGTTCTCGAATCCCGTTCTCGTCTCTTGACATAACCCAGTTGACTCGCACTTAAATAAGCGCATTTTACCAATCATATCGCACTTGCCTAAGATTTGTCACGACGCCATATTATTAAAAGAACTTGCTAGTAATAGGACGTCATAAGTGTCCCATTGCCAAAAAGGGTGCGCATGAGCCTTTTACTCGCAGTGCACCTGTGGTCGAGCAAACTAGTATTGTGGTTAGATGTTGACGCATGACGGGTTAATAATTTCTTCAGCTGTGCTTTGCCCTGAAGCTGCTCAATAAGTGTTGAGTGGGGCCTCGGCGCCAGTAAAGTGGGGTGAAGTCTGGTTCTTTGACCAAAATAGCTTCACCTGTGTTTCTCATGTTAATCCTACATTCTGAGATGCTAGGGGTCCCGATAGGTTGGAAACAGTTGTAAACACAAAAGAAGTCCACATTAGTAAAGAGGCTAGTGTCTATGCATGTGAGTGTAGTTTTCGGCTATCTGAACCTCTGAAATCGTAGTTATTCATTGAATAGAGATAAACGAAATTCATACGTATTTTGGACGCTTAATGTGCATTACAATGATTAATGTGAACAAAGTATTTTAATTCTGCGCAAGGCTTTTGAATAATAGCCGACTGACAATGTCAGAAATAGCTATCCATTAGGGCTGTCTAGGAGACATGAAGTAAATGATGGCATTGTCGAAAGTAGCAAACACCTCTTCATTGGCAGGTCATCATTAAACATCCAAACCCCAATGGTTGCTGTAAAATGGATTGCAGATCCACTTAAAATGGACTGCGATTTATCAACTTCTCATAACCCAGATGTACACCATAAAATGCTCTACTTTGGAAACAATTAAGATTACTTAAGCAGGTGAAATGACAACAGCATAGTTCATCGATTTGTTTATGCGCCTCTTTTTGATTTCTCCCAATGTAGCCTGTATTTTAATATGCGATGGAAATTTAAAATGCATGGTGCAGACAAAATATCAGAAGTACAACATTAATTTTTAGCCTTGGTAGTTTTTGTACTTCATCAGGATTGCGGTTGGAGGACTTATTTATTTTGAATAAGCACACCTTCCAGGCCAAAATATCAAATGAAAAAGACCTCAAAAATGGTAGGCGAGGTAGCAAATCTAGAGGGGTACGACTTAACAAATAGCCAACCTAAAACGCACCTATGTTCCTCTTTAGGTGAAATAATCTGTAATGAACGAGGACTTGAGACGATGATGGTGAAGAAAAAAGAGTACGCGCTATGTGAAGATAAACCCCAAATATTTCGTGTCTCTCTGGTTCGAGAAATTATAACTGGGGGTTACCGAAATTCTAGTCGACAGTGCACAAGCCCTCCTCCACACCTCTCTCACCTTGAACGCGCTACAAATGTCTTTATTCCTGATTATCACTTGCATCTAATTAATAAATGATTAGACACCTGTACTCCAACCTACGCGAGTCTTCTCTTTGGGGTTCCCTCCTTGGATGTACGGGGTGCATTAACAAATTGGAAGTTATCTGAGAGTCCCCAACTGAATGCTCCATTACATGAATGGGCGAAAATACTGCCACATCCAATAATGTCTTTTTTCCATTTGAGGTAATAATCGCAACCTTTGATTTGCGTCACTTATTGGGGTAAACAAAAGGATCCACGTATGAAAATACCGTACTTTTGACGGAGAGTAGCTTTGAGGCTTAAATGTGGGTAAGTCAGAATATTTTTACCCCGTCTATTTAGTGGCTCGTACATGAAGCGATGGTACACATTCCTTAAAATCATAAGCAAGGTAGTCGAAATTAAGCAAGACTGAACAAGCTACAGGAACTAATTTGCCCACAATTTCAAGTTGAGATCAGTGTCAGATGTCAGATTTATTTTCTTAAGAGCATGCAAAATTAAGCAAACCGCTCCGTTTGCCAGAAATTTAGTGAAAATTGGAAAATGAATCTCGTCCCAAAGAAGCAAGCAAGAATCGTAAAGGTAAATACGGGTGAAGGCGATGGTTTGTCTGGAGGAGACGAACTCAGTGAACATCGGTGTTCCTTTTATTCCCTAGCATTCAATTTGTCTACACTTAATGTTCGCTTGAAACTGTGATCATTGGAAAGAAGAGCTGGTGCCATTTATCGCTCAGGTACAGGAATTTAGAAAAACTCGTCTATCATACATAGCCATCTTTGCCACAAATTTTTATCAGTTGGGAATAAGCCAATCATAGTTCGAATTTGACGGGAAATTGGAGCGATGTCATGACATATCTACCTACTCAGTAGCGGCACTTTTGAAAATTTTCTAATCAAACAAAACTGCGCACATCATCGGCAATTTTTAATATTCCGCTATATCGTCATTACAAATTAATGCAGGTCTATGAAACTCTTCCTCCGAACTCCCTTCCAGTAGAGAACAGGCTGTTTGAAGGCGAACAACTTGCACTTGCTGAAAACAGAGCTTTTATTAGAATGATGCTCGATCTAGTTTGCCGCCTCTTACATGCTTTAATTTGTGCAAATTTTCTTTTTTCGCTTGCCGAAAGTCTAAAGGTTGAGTGGATGCTTCTATATTATTGAGAATTAACGATTTAACATATCTCATATTAAGTATGTAATGCCGAATGACAACGACACGCTTAGTTTTAATTTTTGGGGCCAAAAAAGCTCTATCCTCATTCTGTGATGCGTCTTTTGCGCTTTGGTATTCACCCTGTGATGAAGACAGTTAAGATTTAAGCTATAAAATTTATTATTTATTAGTATACAAAGGCGAAGCGTTCTGGCATTTATCTCTAATGTGTTGATCACCCAACTAAATAAATATCTCAACTCGAAGCCTGTCGTGAATCGCAGAGACTAGTCAGCTCTTTTGTGCTCCTTGGATGTTGTACTCTTTAAATCACACGACTGCTTTTCATAGAACATCGATATACCGCGACCTATCACAGTAGTGCATTGCAAAATTGTTCCTTGAGCATGTGTAAGAGCTGGAATAGTGCCATTTCATGAGGTGACCTTGAGACGTAGAAGCAGATCAGATAAAATCAGTTATGATATTAAAGAACTCAGGGGTGCAGCAGGTTTAAGAAGGCCTCATTCTTCAACAGAATAGGTAATTATCAGTTGCTTAGAAAGGATTGGGATAGTTTAGGTCTTAACAGATCCTCTTGTTATATTCATTTACCTTAATTTCCGCAAAGACCTTTGGCAAAACTACATGGTGGGAAAAGCCCTAATTATGACCAGTACGCACTCATTATTGTCAAGCAGGAATCTAAGCATACGTCGCCGCATCACGCCAGAGTCATAAAAGGCAGGATGTCAAACACATTATTCACTGCTCATTCCTCACTTCGCCTTACGACTGAATCTTTGGACAGATACAATGTAAATGTCAGAAATATTCAACCGCATCAATGTTTGCATCTAAGTATTCTGAAATTATAGTGAAGTTCCATTGAGCAATGAAGGGTGGATTGTAACTTAAGACATTGCATTTAGTTATCCGATGGGCTTCTCATAGACACATTAGTCATTGCCGCAAAGCACTTTTACTTTGGTCCTTTTAAATTAAATCTTGCAAATAGAGCTTTATACAAAAATTTGACAACAACTTATTACATCAAAAATTGAAACCTTGAGTTCCAGAAAAGTTCCGTGCCATGAAACCAGCATTCGTTCACTTGTTAGGCGTGCAGCTAGTTTGGATTCCCTTAGTAGCATTGAAAATAAATCCTAGGTCGCTCTCCTTGCATAATGTATCTAGTCAGATTTCGCAACTGCCTCTGTGTTTTACAAGCTGGTCATGTTCTACTATTTTGCGTGTTTTTTTCTAGGTCAAAATGGAAACATACACCAATAGCAATAACCAGGATAAAACCCAAAAAATTAGTGCGGAAACTTGCTTCGTATTGAGTACATGTATGTTTTAAAAGCTTAATGTCAATTGGAATCCTTTAAAATGGGAATTAAGGCATCTCCTAGGAGGTCACGAAAACACAGAAAACAGTAAACATATTCGCCGCAATTGCAGATGATTAAGCAGTTCATTTGGTCTGTGAAGATCTAGGCATATGGCGTAATCGAATGTAAAACAATTGGATTCGATGCTTATCCTGCCATTTCAACCAGGAAAGGCCTGATCAATTTTTAACACAATATGGCCCGTCCACCATCAGTGCCCATGTGAGTTCCTTAAAGCAATAAACTATTAGCTATCGCACAATGAATGCTCTTTTCTTACACTGCTGTCGACCACGATGAAAAGATATAGAGTTAGCATGAAGTCTGCTAGAGATTTGCATATTTTGCTAGCGTGACAGCATGTAGGTACATTTTATTCAAGTAATTTGCATTAAGGGTCTGCAAGGAAAAAGAAGAAATCAATAAATGGACAGTCGTTTAAAGCTGCACTCAGTGGATGATGTAATGCCTGCAGAGATAACGTGTACGCGTATGATAATTCATTTTCTCCCACGTAAAGCATTCCATGCAATAAAGACGCATTTCTGTGTTCGCGTTTCTTTCAATTGCGGCGTAGCAAATAGAGGCATAAATGTAGGGGTTTGCGAGGGATGCCAAAGCCATGGCTGTAGAGCAGAGCTACACTGCATTCGATCGAATGCAAGCAGATGTAAACTCACAAATATGTGCTCTGACAGCATGACCGAGAAATGAATTCAGGTTTGCAAATGGAGTGAAACACAAACAGTACACATTACGGATCTGGACTGTTTCGGATTTTGAAAAAAATTGCCCTTGCCAAATAAATTCGAGCATAAGGCAAAAAAAACACATAGACCACGCAATTTCCCCCACTTTTTAATGTCACTAATGCATTCTGAGGGTTCTGCGACAAGCTCATCGAATCAGACAATAGTCATATATATATTCGCCAAAATGAGTAAACTATATGGGAACTGAGGTGCTTGGTGCATGGTGTTTTGCATCAGGTGCAATATCAGCGAGTGGCGTACTAACATCGTGGGAAGCGATATCTTCCTCTAATTTTGCTTCTGCCTATTTTGCTAAGTTTTCCCTTCCTCATGCTGTTGTCTTGGTTTACCATTTAACAAAAGCTTAAATTTTGCTTACCGTTTACCCATGACACAAGCTTCTGGCGATTGCATAAATAGAGCATTAAAAAGGATAGCTGCATAGAGCCTGCTATTCTTCTCTTCAAACATAGAGTTCTGCATTTGGCTTGTCCTAACATCGGCAACAGCTGTAAACTGTGCTAATTCTCTTCATCAGTTTGGGCTTTATTTATATCTTAGTAGACGCATTAAAAATGTGCCGAAAGAACGAAGAAAATGGTTTCTTTGCTCTCCTTCTGCCATTCTGAAGTGCTAAGTTGTGAAATTGATTTATGGTCAGTGGTGGCTGCTTTATGGCGCTTGAGACCCATTGAGTTGACTTCGCAATTAGCTGGGTGATGGGAGAGATGTTAACTCAACCAGTGGTTGCAAATGTGATCATTCTCACACCACCTGTGGAGAAGAGTAGCTCTGCATTTGTTTCGTAAGAATGGGCTTTGTAAAAGGAATCTAAGTTTCTATCAAGTGGCACACTCGAAGTCGCACTTCATAGTTTACCTTTATAAGTAAAATACACTAGTTGCGACAATATTTTAGCAGCGACGCATGTAAATGAGGTTGGTGAGGAAGAGGTTTGGATGAAGCAGTAAAGGAGGAAAACGTGGTGGCAAAATGCCTTTAATTTTTACGATTTTTACATTTGTTGGCTTTTTGACATCCATTTGCAAATAGCAAAAGGCTATCCCGAAATTGTTTTCAAGTGGCATGTAAAAGCTTATATCCTTAAACACCGCGTAGTCAACTATTCAAATATTAACAGTCATAATTCGAATTCACATGCTCTCCTCAGCTTTTGATTAAGAGCAGGAAAATAACTTTGTTCATAGTTGTGAAAGGTGCAAGGCATTGAGGTCTTGAGAGGTGAAAAAACCAAATTCCACATTAGACGGTGTATCACCACACTTTATTAATCCTTTGAGGCTGACATCCTTCATGAGTGTTTCCATGTGCTAATGGGAATGTTTGCTACTGCCACGACGTGGCAGTATTAACTGAGCTCGTCGCATCACGATATCTATTGCGCACTAATTTTGACAAAAGGCCTCCGACGACAAAGTGAAGAATGCGAAAGATATCTGCTTGCTTTCTAGAGTTCTCCAATGATATGTCTCAACTTACTGCCTACGTGTGTAGACTTATCTTGACATTTGGCAGAAATGCAGCAATCGTTGCTTCTGTTGTTTTTTTCGATCACTATTACACGCAAGGGTAGGGTTCTATAAAAATGTTAAAAAATTAAGGTAAAAATACAAAACGTTGCGATGTCTTGGAGTGGATGCAGTGTAGAGAGTAGAGGTGGAGTTGAAAAGATGGCATGTCATTGCCGATTATGAAATTGTAAAACGCAGCATGGCCCAAGTCACCATTACCAATAAAACTGAGCGTTGGAATCCTTTGGATAATACAGGGGACATTAATGCAGTCAGTTTTTCGAAATTTTTAATTAGGCTATATCAAATAATAACTGCGTAAACAAAGAATATTTACCGCCGGATGAGCTCAATTTAGCCATTTTCCAGCTGGTAAGGTGCCTGCCGTACAAATAAAGTTATCAACTATTGAGATTGCAGCAGAGAAGAGGGACGTAACTGATGTGACGATAAACTAGAGACACTGGACATTATTGCCACATTTACTTGGGGCAGCCATCAGAAGGTAGTAAGCTTCGAGAAGTGTATAAATCGGAAGGCAATAAAATGAATAGGTTCAGTCCAGACGATAAAGTAGATGAAGTCGCTGAAGCAGATAAGGCAGAGTCTACATTTATCTGCCCTTCGCGCCATACCAAACAAAAGCTGCAAAAGCTCAAGCAACCCACATCAGGTGATTATGCACGCATAAAGTTAGAAATAGACGGCAAGCCCCTCGGCATAGGAATCAGATTCAAGCTGCAGGCTCCTCTCTTAGAACCGTCTTAAGCATGTTCCTATACATTGACGAGTTTCAGTGAGACAGTCGTGCATTAAACTAGTTCAAGTAGAACGCTCCCTTCCGTGAGCTTTCAATGGGATCTTTTGCTAGCTCAAAACATTGGTCTCGTTTGGTTATGTAAGCTGCTACTCAGAATTACTTGTGATTCTGCTATCTACAATCAAATCCTGCTCTACCGACGATAAAATTCGGGGTAAATACCTCAATAACCATTTAGCATCGCCCTATTTACTGCCAAAGAAGGCTTCTTTAGGAATTTGTGTTTAATAAAGTCACTGAAAAGAATTAAGCCCATCGAGAGGATTATGCCTACTGCTTAGACTTCTGCAAAAGTTATTCTCATCTAGACATGGTAGATTTATCACTTGATTGATTGTGATTGATTCAGTTTAATTATGAAGTAGTTATAAGAACCAATCGGGGGATTCGAGCACTGCATGGGGCATCGCAGCTAATTGAAATAGAGGTGTTTACATGCGCCTCCAAATGACATCTTGACATGCCCATTTAAATAATTCTCTGCAATTAGCGATCCGAGTAACATCCTCCCGAATGCACCACATTTGCCAGTTCATTGGTGCAGACATCAGAGGTGAGTTACCCATGAAGCCAAGTTTATTGGCACAGTCTAAGAAGAACTTCATCCCACTAATCTTCTTGCGTTCTTCGTCTTCAATTATGATAATTCCAAATGCCTGATCAGAAAAGAGAGGTTTGACATTATGTCGTGCAATTCAGCCCTAACATTCAGACAATGCTGCAGGAGCGATGAAAGTTTAATAACATAGAAAGCGCAATCATAATCAGCTAGCCTTAATCTTCCTTCTTGACGCCGTTCAAATTCGCTGCCCTTAAGGAGGCGCAAAATGAGCCTGTACTTTTCAGGTAACACAAAATATGACTTTGAAGAGGCGCATTACACTAACAGCTATCACAGTGTTTCGAGTGGAATTAACTATTCTCATTGATAATTCCACAAGCATCGAATGAGTCAAGCCTGGAGGAGCCAGCACTTTGGTGTTCATTGCGGACTCTAGTAAAACGCAGTCTTCCCTTTTAAAGGCATTCGTGGGGACAGGAAGGGATGGAAACCGAAGATGGAATTTCACTTGTTCAAAATGTTGTTCTATGCATTCGTTAATCCTCAAGGGGGATGGTGACTGCGAATGCGACAACAGAGCTGCGGGGACATGTTTGCTAATCTAATTCCACTTGCTCATGTATAAATGTTGATTTTCCAAAAGGATAACCGATTTCCACTCCGGCAGTGCAACGCAAATGCTTGCTATGCCAAAAGGGCTGAGGTATTCGCATATTGTTCTACGTGCATTCAGTAGAACGTGAGCTCTTTGTTCGTAACCCATCGAGAATGCCAAAATTTTCTGCAATGGGTCAGTTTAATATATCATAAGAGTTTTGGTTGTCAAAGAAGTGTGAATTTCATGTGCAAGTCAAGATTTTGCCTTTTTGTCCACTATCTATGCTGCCAACCGTAAACCCATTTGCCACTCTTCAGCGCCCTGAATACGATAAACTGTGGCAGCCGGAAGTAATGGGTTCGACGTTTATCCGTTTCAAGAGGAGTAGACGAATTGAATTAGGTCATACGTTTTTGTAAAATTACTGGAAGGACTTAGTGATAACCATTTAGCATTTTAGAACTCACTTCTTTCTCAGGTGAGCGATCGCTTGTTTCGTCACAAGGTTCGCAGTCACTGAGTGCTTATCGCTAAAAATTTGTAATCAAGTAAGCAAAGTTTGTAAAGGTATTTGCGTGCAAATAGCAATCGTGGCCTAAATTTGTACGAAATAGGGAAAGCACATTAATAAAGCGGGGAAATGTATGCAACCTTTATAGAAATTTAGTCATGAATCTTAAGGGGAACGTAAAAACATACGCATTACATCATTCAATTTATCCATTAAAGCAAATCTGGAAAGTAGGATAAAAATACCTGTCTTGTGTATCAGCACGGCCGCGTAAGGCGTTGTTACAATACTCGGCTTTAATCCGGCATAATAAATGGAGTGCTTAAGATACAGGAATGAAAAAGAAAATTTAACTTTTGTTGAGACTGAGGTGCCATGTGACTTAATAGTAACTTTTGCATCCAGTGGGTACCGCTGATGTAGGCTCGTCGTGTCTCACCCCTCTTTGTCCGAAGACTAGCCTTCAGGGTGATAACATATGATGCAATCAGCGAGAACAGAAAATCAGTGCGAGTGACAACTAATGGCAGGATATGGTGGCAGCTGGTCATGGCTGATGCTATTCTTTGCCACGTGCGTGGGGCAGTTCTCTCGTAAATTAGCAAAGCACGCACTTCAAGTAGGGTAGGCAGATTAGGTCTGACCCGTGCATAAGGGGCCTACAGTGATAGTTGTTGTATATAGCTGCACTCTATTGTTCACTTAGTACCAGAAATGACAAAAATTGGGCTTTAACACCTTGTTACAGAGTCGATATCTTGCGGAAGTTCTCGATTCATGAGGTGAACTGAGGTGACTCGCAGCAGTGCATAAGGAAGACGTAAGGAGACCGGTGCATAAACAAAGGGACCATAACACCCAACACCAACGCAACATGACTGCAGCTTATGATGCCTTCCTCCCTCATGTACTGCGCTGCCGTTTTGTGATCAAATTTATTACCGTCTATCCCACAGCCTTTTGACACCTTCACTCTTCTGACCATATACTTAAATGGTGCAAGGAGCAGACGATCGATAAAGCCTCTCCTTTTATTGCAACGCTTTCCGTGACCGCATCCTCCTGCCCTCCATCTCAATATTCAGGCTAAATGACATTTTAAGATAATTCAAGCCAGCGCCTACAAATGCATGGCACGCACAGGCTCTCAACTGCTGTTGGCATGGAATTAATGCTGTTTGTCGTGTTTTGTTACAGTAGAGGTAAAAACTGACACTTTTCCAAGTACTCCTCAAGTTATAAACGACTAGATGGAATTCTGCTGTCCTCTTTTTTCTTGGTTTTGAATGCCAAATTTAACAAAGAACGACTGCAGCTCACATTAGGGAACTTTGGGAAACAAAACTGTATTCGTACAATTCGCAGCTCAACATACTGCATGGGGGGACGGGGAAGAAGCACAATTTAATCAATTTCAGGGTTTTAGGAAATAATAATTAGTATAAGACAATTATTGTTTTACAAGCATATAAAGTTAATAAAATTGGTGACTATTTTTGATAGATGATTAAGCATTCGTATCAGTGGTTTCTAGTTTCGACAATCTTATTGGATGCGCCACCATTCCTGGCACAGAATTCGCTACTTTAAGATAGCCTAAAAATTTACAGTCATTATATATATATATATATATATCGAAGCCTGAATAAATGGTAACAGCATTTAGCGTTGGTTATGGTCTTTCTCTTTTTACTTTCATTGGCACTGCGACATATTTCAAAGCAGAGTATAAGAGTTGTACGCGACCTAAGCGAAGGCTGATTGCCAGAAGAAAAAAAGATTTTTCTTTTAAGTGTACATCACTACATAGCCGTTTGTCGTAGATGATCAAACGTTTTGGCATTTAGTACGCAGATCTTTGGAGAGGAGAGGCCTGTTAAACTCAAAGACGGAGAGGGTTTTGCAGCAGGTAAGTTTATTCCCGCTAGTGGATGCCTCTGCCTGTAAATAACGTTGCATTTGTTTGGATCTCAATCACCTTAACACTCCCCACTTATGAGGTCTGTTTACGCATGTCGATCGCTGTAATCAATCTCACTCTTATCAAGCTGCTAGGACTTTTTGGCCTGCATCTGAGACTCTTTGTCATTTAGACAAACGGCTCATAAATAGCCCAGTAATATCGGCACTGAGTGGCACTAATTTAAAAAAAAACAAAGTAACTGGGAACAGCAAATTTGTTGTTGTTGCGTAAATGTAAATTGCATGCAGCTGAAAACGATGTTCAGTCTTGCCATAATTAATTTTGCGAATGCAACAGTTGAGCCTAAATTTATTTAAGAAAGGCCGATTTTGGGTACGAATGATTAGGACCAAATAGGCATCGCACAATTTGCTATGTGCATGATACGAAGCCGGGAAAAACGAAATTTGGGTAGAAAAACGCTAGCGAGTTCTATCCTGTGCGGAATCGCCTAGCCGTTCTTACAAAGTAGCTTATGCTGCCCATGCTAAGGTGGGTGGGCCAGATTACCCAGCCATCACTAAATTCTTTCACTTAATAGGCTGTGGTCAGTCTATAATCTGCGTAAAGTACAACTTTACAAAATATGAACACCGCTTCTCTGCTGCATTGGCTCGAAGAATGATAACGGAGCTGTCACCAAAGCTAGTTGGCACGTCAATAGATAAAGGCATTTGAAAGTTCTGGTGTCGTGTGTAGGCTTCGCAAGGAGGCTTCGAACGTACCGATTGAAGAGGTTTCAAATCAGCAAATCTAGAGGATGATGAACGAAAGCTTTCAACTGTAGAGTAGGGCAGCAGAAAGAGTCCTTTTCCTTTCGGTTTCGTCGACCCGGAGGTGCATTCCAGCTCAACGCCTTATTCTTTAAGCACATTCATGCTCATATATGAGAGCATCGGCGCCGATTGTGAATGTTACGATCCATTGATTAAGGCCTTGCAGTAAGGCATTTAACATTGCATATCACTAGGGCTGTGGTCGTAATGATGAACCCGCAGCGCTTCTGTCACGTTGCAGCCAGTGTGAGTGACTCAATTTGACCTCCTTTCTGGCATGTGATTCACTGCTATCTTAGGCAAAATTATTCAGCCACAACAGTCAACTTGCTGCTACTGAGGAGAATACTTTGCCGATAAAACGTCTACCCCCTTTTAATTTCCTACAACACTCATTAGGCTCATTTTGGCGGCCCAATCTCGCCAACCTATTATTTTAGCCAAGCTACTATCTCAGTGCATTGCTTTACCAGACTGTGGCATTGTATGTGAAAGCAAAAGTCTGTCCGGATTCTCAGGTAAAATATATTACATGACTGTGCTCTGTGAGGTTCAATGCTCGACTCATGGAGCTGACATGGTCTGCGCAATTTAGCCACTACTTGTTTTGGACTTGCAGCAGAACATGTCACGAGGAATTACTCCCGACGGCCAGAGCTATGCGCTTATGCAAGCACCTTGTGCTTTTCGGCCCGATCAGACTCCACTCCACGGCAAAACAACTGGCCTACCTACTTTGCGCTTTCTTGACTCAAATGTGACACCACTGCCTCTCATAGATCAGCACTTCCAATAGCAAGGTTGATATTACTGCTGTGGGAAAACAACCTAGGCAGTGTTGCAGTCTATCTCATCCTCGATTTTAAGGCAAAGTAATGTTCATTGATGCTAATCAACACTCTCGCCTCTTCTGACAGCGATGTCCATGTAGAATGCAATTGAATTCTCGCTGACAATCATTTATTCACATATTATCCACTGCTTCGAATTTCCTTCAATGGCGCATCAATAATGCCTCAGCGCGTCAATGCAAATATCCTTTTAATCCCGTTTTGCTACCGAGAGGTTAGAACTAGTACAACCTACGTGAGTATGAAAAATGCCTAAGGTATTCTAAACGGCAGGGTTAACGGCAAATAGATGGACTGAAAGCAGGCGACTGATTTTGTATAGATTAATCACTTTTACCCTAGTACAAGCCGAACGCTAATTTAAATGGAACGCAAAATTGTGGTGGCTGCTGATGACAAAGTGTTTGACAAGACGTAGTGATAAAGCTATGAATGTAGTAGCATTTATTTCGCGAACACCCTTGAGTTGTGCCAATATCGATGTGAGAAGGAAATGCTTGCCGATTGCATCTGCCATTCCCATTCGAATTCGGATTACTAACGGTTTCATTCACTCCTCCTCCCTCGCACTAAAAAGCAGAGCTGTAGCGGTAAAACATCAATTTCAGCCATATTCCTAGTCAAAATCTCAACTATTATTTTGCACACATTTCTATTTTTGCACCTGCATGCATGAATATGCCGTTTTTGCCATGGCAGCGGCATTCTCACCTATGTTTCCCTTGTTCGACCTTTTAGTGCATAATGAGATGACGACCACTAGATAATAATCCTCTCTAACCCCAGCACTTGGCAGTTCATACATCCACATTCACGCATTTTGAAGGCAGATACACCAACGTCATGGCAAACACGAGCATAAATGTCCTGCCGTTAAAGGCTAGTGCTTTACAAACCCAAGCTAATTAAAACGGGAAGCCTTAAACATGCTCACCGTATGATGTTGGATTTTAGAAGACGTAACGGAAGGCACAAATTCCGTCAAGCAAGTGTTTCATTGGATCCAAGTGAAATACAATGCGTTTCTGCTGACTTGGAATGCACAGAATTTGATTGACCGCGGCGTAGAATATGTCGAAGTAATTTACACTCAAGTTGAAGTTCTGGATAAATTGAAGTTCACGTTGGCAAAAGTAGACAGGGAACAGCTCATTATTAATCAACTGCATCCCAATGCACTATACTCAATGGAGACAGTAGCCGTGGGAAATGGCAGCGCTGTTCTTACTTACGACACTTTACTTAGAACAGGGCCGAATGGTAAGTTCTTATCGGATTGTATTCATTGCATTTCCTTATATGCATGCGTTGAGATCTTGAGTTACGTAGTGCACATTTATCACGCCTTATCCTCACAAGCATGGTTTTTTAGTAGAGTCGGATGGAGGCCATGCTACTAGCAGTGGATATCAGGTAGATTCCACGACTCCACTGATCATTTTTGCTTACATGTCCATAGTCCATGCTTAATTTATCGCTTAGCTCAGTCATCAGTGTGTAATATCATACCTTCATTATTACCGAACAAATCACCTTCCATTGCAGGTTGCTATGAAGTAAGATCAGCGCCGCTCGCTCTTGATTCCTGTCTGCCTAACATCGAAGTGACCTCTTAGACTTAATATTGCCCTGCTTAATGTTTGCTTTATTCCCTCCATTTTCGCCTCGATTACAATGTGAGTAAAATTGATGTAGTCTTATTTACTGCGAGGGTCTGACATCTCCTACAAAAAGGAGTCCAAGTCCTTAATGTTATCCTACTCATCCCCCAGCAGTGCAAATATTACTTAAGCCAAGCTAATTAATGCACAAATCCTTGCTACTCTGCTTAATTAATACGGGGTTAGTAATATTTCAAGAGAGGTTATTTAAGTGGATGAGGGTCCTCAAACAACATTATTTTGATGTCTATGGCAGATAAAATGTGTTTTTGACACGGCAGCGTAGAACTCTTCATGCTTCATCAATATTATCCCGAAGTCTTAGTGACCAACAAGTGGCCAGCTGCGTTTCGGCCTGCTGGCATGTATCTTGTTTACGCGTATCGTTCATACTCCAACCTTCACTATGGATGCAGGAGGGTAGCTTCAGGCAGCCGTGATCTTGTCAAATCGCGCTCATCATGAAATGTTTTGTTGAAGTGAGGAATGCGACTTTGCAGAATCTACAGAGACACTGAATCACAAGTACTACTTAAGATACTTCATCTAAAAAGCGCTGGTATAGTCTGGTCGTAGCGTTTGGAGCTACTTTGCATTTATTTAACAGTCGAAGCAGAGCACCAAGTATGCTTGGTAAAATCATCCACGGAATTAAGTCTTCGTGTAAAACCATCACATCAGTCTATGGGGAAAATTTTAGTGTCTGCTAAATTCTTACGATGAGCAATATAGCGTGATGTGCTACGAGGACCATCAGGCATTAATGTGCCACAGACTTTACCATCGAGTTACAAAGAGAGGCTGATTTCATTAAATTATGATTAGGTACAAGTTGCCAAAGCTTTTTTGACTTCTCTGCTGCTGTAAACCAGACTGAGAATTGATATTGCATCACAACTTTCCTAATCCTTGTCGACTTTATAAGATAGTCGGTGCACTTAAAGGTAAGTAGCCTGTGTGCTATTTGCAAAGCAATCCAATTCAACTTTCCATTAGGTATCATTTCTCAATGTTCGGATGGGCGTCCTCTTTGTGTTGTGTATCTGCACTCACCCATGTTGATTCATGACATCAAGACTTATGTCTTACACAGATTTTATGCACTTAATCGCGCACGAATTGGCTAATGCAAAGTTTGCATGGCCAATAGCCGATAGCACCGTCATATCAATTAATCGCCCCGACTTCTGGTTAAATTAGTTCTCATAAGCGCTTGGCTTCTGACACTCCTCACATGGCACTGACTCTCGTTCGTCTGCCCTTGAAACGCAGCTCTTTTATTTTTTAAGCTAGCTTTATCTCCGTTGATTCAGCTGCCGTATCCATTATGAGATTTAGCATTTTTATTTAAATTGCATTGCTCTGTTTATGTTGGGTTTGGATATTTTGGACTGTTAACCACCCACATGGGTCCTTGTTTCCTTTAATTCGCGGCACGATGATAATGTCAGGAGTGACTGATGTCAAACAACAAAGGTATTTGGAATCCCTTGGTTCTCCAGCAGATTATTGTGCCATATAAATGCAATTAGGTTGCTTTGCAACACTCTACCGGCAGAAGCATTACGAAAACCTAACTAGGGTAAAAAGTCAACTATACGACTGGCATCACATGTAGCAAATTTAGTAAAGCATAAGTGGAGTCAATATTTTGCCAGTTCCAACGATGTGTGCGATTGTCCAATAAAAGCCAACTTTATCAAAGTCCATGTACATCATGAATCCCATTGAAAAGGATTTAAAGACAGCTATTAAATCAGTCCTTGACCACAATCTCTCACAATGTATACTATTTCAAGTAATTCACGTCACGAGGTGTGCTATTTTAGCGTTCCATAATGGACAACGACGCTTTTGTACTATCTCCATTTACTCCAACGTGTCTGATACGCAAAAGATGGATACAGACTATGCAAAAATCTTGGCCTCATGGGGTGTAGAAATCATTTGCCATATGGATTTGGCCTACTGCACCTTCATCACGATTAAACCACGATTATCTTCGACGTTACAGTTTTGAAGCAGCAGCGTTTTAAATTTTGGGAGGTAATTTTGAATTAATCACGTTTGTTTCTAAATGTGAAGTATTCTTGTTATGAAAATAAGTTAACAGGGAAGAAACTTGGGCGATTTATGAGGCAACGAAACTCATTAATACTTTTGGGCACCGAAGTAAGGAAACTATCATGAAGCATAACGAAGGGTGCTTTAAATATACAAGTAGAAGTTCTTAAATAGTTCCTCTAAAGGTTACCACGTGCCTTATGTGAATGCGCATACGTAAGCTAGCTATGCAGCACTCTGATCGACCGCAAACTCATCCACCAAAGTGGGCATTTTACATCATTTCTCGATAAAACTGTTAATGCTAAGGGCAGCCGAGACCGTAGTGAGGGAATCCTAACTCATATAGCGCATTTCATTTAAGGTCTAAGCTTCCTACAGGCGCAAAATTATTATCAGTCATGAGTAAATAAGTCGACATTTCTGCGCTTTTGCATAGCCCGATTTCCAGATCATTCTACCAAGAAGCA
This sequence comes from Taenia hydatigena, assembly GCA_036345935.2. Taxonomy (NCBI): domain Eukaryota; kingdom Metazoa; phylum Platyhelminthes; class Cestoda; order Cyclophyllidea; family Taeniidae; genus Taenia; species Taenia hydatigena. The sequence goes on along the minus strand of JADWOT020001384.1, from coordinate 17,009 downwards.
CATTTACGCCACGTTACGCATTCCTCCCCCTGGTATTAATGCATGAGGCCAAAAACCTCGATGACGAAGGGCATGCAAATCGGTATTTGCCCATCGAGTAAAGAGGTTCTATGCTGAGTGAGTATCTTCACTGAGTTTCGTGGTAATCGTAGGGGCATCATAATTGGAATGCATGTGTAAGCATTTGAAAATGTTGCGAATCCATATTAAAAGATCAAGCTGTTGGTATGGATTCGAGAACAGGCACAGCGATCATGTTATGTGGGGGTGGCTTTCAATGACAACCGGTAGCAATTCGTTAAACAGATTTTTGCTGTTCTCCAGCTTTTTTTTTCGGTACGCAATTCTCATCCTCTATGCGCAAGATTTTCAAACTCAATTGCTTTTACTATCTGTTGTGTACTACTAAATTCTTAGTTATCCACAAAGGATATCTGCGGCAATGTCGCCTAAATATTAAAACGAGAGATAAAAATGATGGCTTGCTATAAGAAAATAATAAGCTGAAACAAAATCGTTGGCATAAGTTCGTACTTGCTGCTGGTTCATTTTTGTCACAATAGCAGTGAATCTGCTGCAAGAAATTGGGTCTAAGCGCAAGCCTATATTTAAGGAGTCCGGGAGCAAGATAAACGAAGTCGAGGAGAATTGTCAGCGATGGCGATCTCCTTTGCCTATAACACTTAACTGGCTGGAGACGTTAGTTTGTTAATTGTGCGCTTAAAGTACATGAAAGTTTTATGTGAGCCAATCGAACTAGTAAGCATTAGCTTATTAGGGATTGTACTACAAAATCAAAGCTGCCATGTTTCTTGAGTTGCAGACATTCCCAGATAAACGAAAGCTTAGCCACAAGACTTATTCCTAAGCTAACTTGGATACATATGCTTTATCATAATGTTATTTGCTTAATAAAAGCAAATAAATGCTTGCTAGCCATCAAAACCCAAGAGTAATAGCTTGTTTTTAAATGAGCTACTGCTCTTAATCAAATCAGAACTAAGAAGGACAAAAGCTTTCATGGGGTAAGGTTATGTTTATATTAATTGAAGTAATTCGGATTATTTTTTTTATTAAGAAATCGGGTACGTTTATGAGCTAAATTTATTGCGGAAATTTAGTTTAGCTTTCATGGCATTTATATCAAAGCGGTGGACTTCAACAGTTTTTTCTAGGGCCTGCATCCAACGCGCAAGTATCCGTTTATAGCATTTCATTTTAAACAAGCACTTGCCTGCTTCCCTGGTATTTTTTGAGAAAGGTGAAAGGCCGCTAACCATTTTGCAAATAAAAGGTGAGCAAGGCGTTGATTGTTTGAAACTCAATTAAATTTTGCGTCTTTTTAGGCTCAGTGCTGACATCCATGAGTATTGACGGTGTATTCGGCCAAGAAAACCATTTAAGGCGCCATAGGATTGCGAGTAGCCATGTCCAACTGGACATTGAAGGAAGTTTGGCAGCAATAGCAAAAGGTACCCAATCAATCAATATTGCTGATTTTGGTAGTGTTTTGCGAGTTACCATTTACTTTCAATGCTTAAATAACTTAGCTCAATGTGCCCACCTGCATGGCGACTGGTAGTTCCACTAGCGAGTTTTATCAAATAATCGGACAATTTTTTGTGTTAGACATCATGATAATGATTAAAGTAAAAGACTACTGTCTGTCCCCTGCAAGCAAGTTTCTTGTTAATTTTAAGTAGATAAATGCCTAGTTGAGGTTACTTTCTGGAATACTGCTGAGATGGTTGTAATGATTTTATTTAATTGAATTTGTTTATGATTGCTTTGTCAGCGAATTGTCATCACTAATATCAAAAATGTAACTCCATGACCTCTGATTAGAAGTTTGACAAAAAAAACAGGCAAGCGCCTAAGTATTTTAGTTTGGCCGCGAGTCGTATCAATTTGTGAACCCATTTCATGTCTGCAGGTACTTGCGCGTAGAAAAGGTTTGAAGTCTGCACATGTGACCCCTCATCATAAACTTAGGCATAATATACAGCTTTAGCAAACACAGGTTTTCACTACTCAATCTTTCCGTTAGACCTTTACGCAAAAGCAAAGTTAAATAAATGCCAAATGTGATGAGATTTCAATTTCTTCCTTTCGCTTGAATCCTATGCTAATCTTAAAGTGCAACCACAATAGAAATGCGTTGCAAATGAAAGAAAAATGATTGTGGAATCAAGAACACTAGATAATGCACCATATGCCGTCCCAAAGTTCCAAATAGCATTTCCTGAAATAGTGCTTGACTTGAGCATGAATGAATTCGTAAGCTCCAATACAAGGCCTTACAACTATGTTTTGGCATGCAGTAAAAGAGGCATTTCCTCTGAATGCCCTATGCGCGTGGTAAATGTTTTAGAATCCAGAACTTTCCAGTGTTAGCGGATTGGTTGCTGATGTCGCACAAATCCAAAATGTGATTTTGATAGACTTTCTAACGAGTGTCTAATCGGTACAATGCTTAGTTGCCCATAAATTTATCAACCGAATATCCCCTGTCAACCCTCAGCGTGGTTGGCCAAAGTGGACCGCTCTCATTTACTTTAATGTATTTCCCATTTAATAACGTGATCCATTTGCCATAACCTCTCACTGAGGTTCTACTTTTCATAATTGCAAAGAAACATGAGGAGTTTGATTTTTGGGGATAATTTATACGATAGAATAGTAATGCATATTTTACACTATCATCAAAATCCGCTGCCATTCGCATCGAATTCGTATTGTTTGGTAACTTCAGGAAAACTAATTGTCTCTTATACACCAAAAAAATGATGCTAATAGTAAAATCAGCTCCCATTTACTGCCTAATTTGCCTTTTGATAGAGCCAGTTAAGGCCAGCAAGAAAAAAAGAATGTTTCTAAGGCATCGATTTCATAAAACTATTTTTTTGAAGATATTTTACTCATTGAGTTAGTGCCTTAAAAGCAAGGAGACTAACGATGTCAATTTCAATGACATAAAAGTACGATGAACATATGCGTTCTTGCTGTTATTGAGCTCATGTGGCATCTTTTATGAGAAATTCAAAAGTCAGGTTTTATTCCGTTATTTTATGCGTTGGCACTAAAAGTTGGATTATGCCTGCAGAAACCTAACTTGTGCGTCTTTTCGATTAAACTTGCGCGTTGCACATTAACAAGTAGGCTGTGCGATGAATTTACAGCTAATGTGCTTCCATCGAAAGGAAAACGCTTTGAAGACTGGAGGTGTTGGCACTAACTTAAGAGCGTCAGTTAACAATTATGGAAGACAACAAGCTGTAGAATTCCATTTCTCGTCAAAACCGATTAAGAAGGCCGCGTCATCATAGCAGCGCCATTTTCTGATTTTTTTATCAAAAAAGAGTCCACAAATATCAACTAACCCTAAATTATCATTATAAAATAATAAAATGAAGAGAAAAAAAACACTTCTGATCAACGCTGGATCCCAACGATGTAAAAGTATCACGGAGTTGTAATTGGACTGTTTTAGGTTCCCTTGCCGGAAAAAATTGTCTCCACGTATTCCAGGTCAGATAAATTCATTAAAATCGGGCCACTTACAATAAAATTTTTAGGCGATCTTCTTTGGTATTACCTAATTGGTCTTGATCCGACCTGTTTTGCTTTGATCTGAGATCGAGAAAGATTCTAACGATTGATTTAAGAAAAACTGTTTTATGGGTGGACAGGCGAGAAACTTTATTCCAACTGCTGTCGGCACTTGCACCTTCGCACTACATCACTCACGCGAACGCTTTCAGATTAAATTTAATAAAATTTTGCTGAACAATAGTTGCATTTCTTGTTTCCCTCTGACGATGACAAGCCATCGTCGTTATAATATGCTGCAAACGCATTTTGAAATGCAGGTAAATGTAGTCGAATCGCGGCAAACGCCATGATACGAAGGCGAATTTCTTGCCTTTTTTTCTGATTTTGGTTAATCTCAGTAAAATCATCATCAATTCACTTTTCCTTTGGTGCTTTTGCTATAAAGGCATACGTAGTTGAGATGCTAAAGCTTGCAACCGTAACATCAACTATGGACAAGCGGATGCAACAACGATTTCAGTCAATAAATGTCAATTAATAAGGATCAGTCTAGTTGGCACGACCAAGAGCGTTAAATGGAAGAAGGGGAACCACAATCAAATTTTCTTCGATACAGCAAGTGAGGCACAGGAGTTGGCACACAGATGGCATGATTTAAATGGTGAAGCAACTTGAGGTTAACTTCCGTCAAAACAAAGTCTAGTAGGTGACAAAGGGTGGTAAATAAGGCTTGTAAAATTGCTTTTGAAATCCTAAAATTTTATGAGGGACACTACTCGAGTCCAAGGTGGCATTGAATGATCCACCTTTTTATGCGCGGCTTTAACACATATGATTTCACTATCCAAGAATCTATTAAATGTGTATCAAATGCATAAGCAGATTAAATTAACCATGCTTTAAAACAAACATTGTCATTGTGACCGCGAGATTAATTAAAGGTCCCCATTCGTTTTGCTTTACGAAGCATGAAGTTGCAAGCATAACTTATGGAGACACCTGAATTTTTGTTAAAACACTCTACCGCCGAAGTCAAGAGGACTAAGTTAAGGCATGATTGTGTCTTGTGCACATCATGCGTAGAAAGAACAATAGCAATTGCTCGGAATGCATCGCTTCAACTCTTGAAATGCGATTTGTTTGACAATATTAGTGCGGAATAGGAAGCAAAAGACATCTAGGTCTGTTCTAAGCAGTCTGACCTAGTTTGCCTTGCATTGTATTACTTTTCAATCGCAGGGTTAGCCAAGCTGTAGGAGGATGTACTGATCCTGTGAATCCACATTGAACAGCGTAAACAGGAGGACTGAAGGATAAACAATCCTTTCGAGACACCCGTAAATAGTCCTGTCTTGCGTACACAAAGCATACCTGACGTAATCAGCATCACGTGTGTAATCCCGCGGCATGAGAGCACTACCGGCTCTAACCTCCTTTTTATTTCTCCTCACTTTCGCCACACATCTTGCATTTACCTCCATTGAAGCGATTAGTGGGGCAAAGTCAAGGCTGAAGATGTACCTAACCTACGTGTCTAACCTTCTAGGGGACAGAGAAGTGGTCAGGATAATAGGCGAGAGCAAAGCGAGCAGTGAAACCAACGAGGATGATGAGAGCTCAGATATCCTCGTGTCAGCTAAGCCGCGTCGTCTTTCAATTTATTATAAATGTATCTATGGTTTTAAAACTGAAAAGAAACGGTGCTGGCCATCCATAAAACTTGTACATCTTTGCCACTAACTTCATGCCTAGACAATTTAAAAGTAGCGTAACTGACCCGCTTTGCCTTAACTGCTTTCTGTGCCACGACTTTCCCTCGTGAACAGGTTCACATAATCTAGATGACTGAGCTCAATGTTTGTATTTTACTCATTGCTATAAGTGTAAATACATGATTATTTCGTAACAATTGCCTTTTAATAAATCCTGCTTTAAATTCGGCATTGTTTTGTTTCGTATTTGCAGAGAAAGGGAAGTGACAGCAAGTTCAGTGGTGCGAAAATTACCTTGTCGTGTACCTTTACTTGAAACGAAGGAAAGAGGAGAGAAAGGGAGGTAAGGACAGGAATAATTGAATCATGAGTCAAGTGCAACGGAGGACAGGGTAACGTTTGTTGAAGTGATAACGACTAAAAAGGAGTCCGATGCTTTGGCGAAAAAAGCAGTTGGTCTCGTCTAAATATGGTCACTTATTCGAATTACCTGAAACGAAAATACTGAGCCTGGTGGCATTTAGCGCATCATCTAAGCTGGATAAAAAGACAAGGAGTCGTGATCCACTGGCTTATTTATGGTTTGAGCATAATAGGTCAATTTCACTGTAGTGTTAGGACCAAAATGAGCCTTAGAGAGGCTAGTCGTGATGACGCAAAGTATGGAAAGTGCTCCCAATCTAAATTTATTAGTACCGATTACTGTAATCATAATCCATTCTTTTACGTTAGCAAAAGAAACTTATTAAGAAACCACCTCAAACGTAGTCCGCCTGCTGTTGATTCGCAAAGAAGTTAGGGACGCACTTACGCCGGTACCTTGACAACCGTAAAGTGTAGCAGCAGCACACATAATATGAAACACTAACAATCATGTTCTCGAGGCAATCGCTATGGACTGCTTCACAACTTCGCAACGCTAGTTATTTGTGTCTTCGCACAGCTTTGGCCATCACTAAATAATCATTTATTTTGCATCATGTTATACTACCGTATCGCCACTCCCTCTCACGCTCAGGCATACAGTGTTAGTGGATTCTGTGAACATTGGAAAGCGGGACTAAGCACCTTCGACTTAAGTGAGGAAATCTGTACTTGGTATCACGCCTTGCACATCTCGTACTCACGTCACCACAAATCTCATAATTCATTAAAGGTGGGAAAACAGAGAACGCGTGCATTACAATTCAAATGATAGGGCTAGAGGTATCGAGACAAAGGCTTCAAAGTCCTTACTGCCAGTTCTATAAGTCTTTTGCTTTTACTATGCTCTTTAAGGTGTGAATACTTTTTGCTATATGCCGGATTAATCTGGAACAATATGCCTAATCTTAAATTAGAATTCCACGAAACCAAACCAGTATTGCCTCTTGCATCAGACCGAAATACTCAATGATAAAGTAATCGGACCTTTCAACCAGGAGGTGTAATGCCGCCTTTCAACCGGCTTGCTTATGGCCTTCCTTTTGAAGTTTGTTCACTCAGGACGCTTACGTTCAAAAAAAAATCAGCTTATGACAATGGGCTCCCATGGAATCTTTTATATACAATAGTAGCAGGTATTTGGCATGTAGGTTGAAACTGGTGCATCTGTTTAACCTAGCTTACTAAAGCTAATGCTAATAAAACTGGCTATCTTGCACTCTCCTACTGCAGATGAGGCCCTCGCTTGTAAAATTTTGATGAACAGGAGACAAATTGAATGAACTTAAATAGTCAGCTCCGGTGTTTATTGGACCTTTAGATAGACGCAATGCAATATTACAACCTTTTCATCGAAATGACAAAAGTAAGCAGTTAGGAGATGAGATAAGGCAATTATTGTACTCTCTAATCGTAACTTCCACATGTAAGTTAAAGACCATCATCCTCATCGGCAGTGCCATAGGGGAGCAGTTCATAGTCAGATGGCTTAGACTCTTTATTCTCGCTGTCAGCTGTATGCCGGGAGCAGCTAGATGCTTTTGAGCATTTAAGGGTGAGGATGAGGATTTATTTGTAGCCAACCTCGTGGCTATTTAACTGGTGCATCTCCACCCTAGCTGCAGCTGAAGGCATTTCCTGTCTAAGTGTAACTTCAGTGCACGATAATGCAAGGTTAAAATCATGAGCAATGCTTTATGCCTTCAAGATGCTGTGAAAAAAGTGGGTAAGCCAGACCTTCTCCAATCGTGTGAGAAAAAGGCTTCAGCTCAGCGAGAATGTTCCTTGATTATTATTATTTAACAGAAGCCGTCCGCGGACCCGCGATGCATTCCGAACAGTGGAGGATGATGTATTATTCAATCGTTAAAAAGACCTAACATAAGCCACTAACGTATTCGTTATAGTTAGCGACACGATTACACCAGTTTCTGGCCATGAGGAAGCACGTCATGATGGGCACATCTAGTCTTCTTTAAGATTGAGGAGTAAGAGGATTAATACATTAGCTTAGTGTTTCTCTTAGTTGGTGGAACTGCTAGCCTAGGATCATATCATTCCTCTCTGACTCACATTTTGAATGAGAGGTTAAAATCATTTAAACACCTAATACTTCATGCCGCATATCTAGCCTGTTCTTAACACTAATTGTCGCAGGACAGAAATATCGAGTACTGATCGATTAGTAAGACATGGATCCATTTACAGTGGAACGATTTCTCAGAGACCTATAATAGGCAGCTCATTCCTTATTCCACTTTATGCCCATACCTTGGAGATCAGCAAAACGCCTTCTCGTTAATGATGAAAAGTAACAGACTATCGGTTCATGCACACTAAAATAAAGGCGTCGTAAATGCTCAGTACATCAAAAAGTCCTCACTGACAGGCAGCCTCTTGCCCTGAATAAGACTTAATAAGTTCAAAGCATGCACCAAAATAGTGAAGAGAGAAGTGAGTTGTGGTAAACCCTACCATATTTCCGCATTTGCTGAATGCACGACTATTGTTCCTCTAAATTTTAATTACCCGCAAGCCTGAGGGCAGACCCAGGTGGTACATACGCATTCACATTTGACTTGCTCTAAGCCTTGTCACAGAATCTCACGTGGCTCGCCTTCCTCGTTGCCAAATTGGCCTTCCACGTGGCAGCTTCTGGTGTGCGTACCACCATGGAGGTTGTGCTACATTGGTGCGGGTTAGTACACATGTGGGTGACGCTAGTGGAAAACTCGCAGTCCGATTCGAGCTCGGCAAGTCCAATCTAGAAGTGGGTGGCCATAAACTAGCTATTTACAAATTCAACGCAATGCTATAGGCGGGATTTACCTTCAATGCTGTTCTTTGTTGCCTCCGTGCTTATAAAAATATTTCCCTAATAGAAAACAAACTTTATTTCGAATCCAGGATCTGTAGCCTCTTTAACAAGAGGGAAAGTTAGATGTTAGAAACATTTTAACCATATTTAGTAAATGAGGTCTCAATTCACAAATTTCGTCTTTGATAGAGTGGCAGTCTATTTAAACACTGACATAACAACCTTAGTTAATCGCTTAATGCATTGTGCAACACAAAAGTTGAGGCCAGTGGGGTTTCTTGTTTCGAATTGGAGAGCGGGTGCCTTCAAGTTGGTTAAATTTGATCAACCCGGTGCAAGAAGTTGGGGCCTTTACGCTCACGCAAAGTAGTTGGTGGTTCCGGTTGGGTACGGCAACGGGTCTCTGACCACTAGCTATTTCAGGGGATGCTGGTCTGGTCTAAAGCCTGCACTCCAGAGCGTTATTTGACAAGAGCTTGTTTTTTCGAGGATGGTCAGCGTTGGTGTCAAATTCGCCGCAGGAGATGGAATTGTGAATGTGGGTGCAGCACCGCTGCTTACGGGAGCCTCAATGTGAGCAAAGTGTCCTTGAGTAACTTTTTAATGTGACGTCCGTTATGTCGATAGGTATGAACTCTTCCATAATGAGCTTCAATCGTCTCTGCAGAAATTTTGCAGGTGAATTGCTGTGGGAACCGCATAAATTGTCCGATTCTCTTAATTCTCTAATTGATCCATCCACTAATGTTTCGGTTGCATCGCCTACCGTGTGTGATTGATTGATTGATTGACTGAGTTACTAATTAATTCATTGATATGTTCGTCCCCATGCTCCTTTACTTTCTTTTTAAATTGTTTTATTGCTCAGCTGATTGCCTAATGCTCTTCTTCAGTCCACCCGTCAACGAAAGTGGCAGCACAATACTGAAGCCATGACTTTAGTTTCCCTCCCTTCCTCCCACCCTCTCTCCCTTCCCCCTTCCTTACTTGCATGTAAATCAGCGGCTGACGCGGTAGAATCGTGTGTGGTTTTCTTATAACTAGCACGTTTTAATAGATGACGCTGTTACATCTTTCACACATTTGAAACCCCTTCTCAAGGCTACAAGGCAGCATGTCACAAATGCACTTGTCATCAATGCCAACTATCAAATGCAACCCAACAAAACAATGAAAAATTGAATGCTTGATGGAACAAAACATTCTGCATCTGTCACGGAGTCACAAAAATGAGCTACGGTCAACAGTGCTCTAAGTCGTAACAAAACATCTCCATCACTACTGTATACATACACACTGCAGCGCCTTCAGCCTTCCCTCACCCCAAGAACACCAAATAAGATACAACGTTTGGGCGGAATACACATCTATTCCACGTACCCACGACACACTCGGCGAAGGTAAAACAGCGGGCGACATATGTGTCCCCATCACCAACACCCGTCATTTAACAAACCACTGAAGCGTCACACAGTGCCTCTCTCCGCCTCCAGCGCCATCCTCCGTTCTCTTCCTGGTAATTGTGCCGCATCTGCAGTCCCCTCCTCACCTCCTATGGCCCAAGCGTATTACGTAGGGAATGATGGGGATCCACCGACCACCCTGCCTACAAGCAAAATTCCAAATCATTTCAAAGATACAACCTCAAGACCATGGCATTAACAGAACAACTAAGACTTGATGTGACTATCAGTCTCAAACCTAGTGCCACATGGCAGCCATACGTCGACAAACTTAACTAATTGCATTAGGCAACATCAATACTCCTCAGTGCCATTAACCAACAGATGTGGTCGTTAAACAACACACACGCGCACATTCACACAATTCGATAAGGAAATCAACTGTATGTGTTAGATTCTGCAGAACCAATTGGGTTATCAAGTCATTAGACATTTACCGTTTCTCATACCAATTAATCGTACTTTGACAATGTGTCGCCCCACTCACTGCAACACACACCTGTAGCCGTCATTGAAAACGCCTCCTTGCGTAAGTCATGTATGCACGGATGCTCCTCAACAACTTGCTTAGAATTTCTTTAGCATTGACCAAACCACTTTCAAGCATGCACAGCTCACACTAACCACACTGCCGATTACTCCACAACTACTTCCTATTTTCTTCAAATCACACCATACTATTATTAAAGGCGACAGAATCTGAACATCTTATTTTAAAGAGGAAACAAGCAAAACTAATAATTGCAGGCCAATAACAAAATCGAATTCAATTTATGCAACATTTCGTCTCACAGAAAAGTACTCACGAGACTACCCCTTAGTACCAAAACACCGCATCCAGTCTTTCATAACTCCTTCGAGCACAAAGTCACGCTACTTCTGTCCTGCGCAAGTGAACATTCAACACTAAGCAGGGAAATCTTCAGCAGGATCGATTGGTCGAATGACTGCAACATTAAAACTGTCGACGACGATGACGACGAAGAGTTCAGGGGCGCATAGTGCCGTCTCAGTGGACTCCCATGGGCTGGCTTCTACAGCCACATTCTCCTTCTCCAATGCCACCGTCAGCAATAATGCATGCTGATGGCAGCCGAATGAATCTGTGATGACATCGAAAAGCAGCCCATAACCAACTATGCGGGCGGTGGCGGTCGCAGAAAGATTGCTGGTCAATAGGGCTGCCATCTTCACCACCATCCACCATCCTTGAGAGGCTGACTAGTCATATGAAAAACACTACGCTAACAAGCCTTGAGACCGTAATCAGCACCTTGCAATGTTAGCTGCTCATCTCAAGATGCTCCATGGCAAAAAATCACTCTTGTCGTACTTTGAGCTCGCAACGACACTAGCACCGCGCAAAGCCAGGTGATTGTTGATATAATCCACCATCCAACAACCACCAGGAGAGCTTTAACTGCTCCCTTCAAAACCATTTAGCAAATTAACAAGCGATGAAAAATGCTATTGCTGGATAACAATAGCTCGTCCGAATTCAATTCCTCATATTAATTCAACAAAAATTTTTATCCATTTCGACCTGTTCCTATACGTACGTACAACTTTATGCATTCTAAATACATAAACTGAGAAGCAACATAAAATACTTCCATGCACAGTGAAAAATCAGTAAATACAAAGACAAAAAGGCATACACTTCAAAATGCAAACAAACCTGAATTCAAGAAAAGGCCCAGAGAAGATTTCGAAATAGCTCTGCAGCACTCCCCCCCATTTCCACCCCAATCTACCGGCCTTTCTCAACGCGATCATAAGCCTGCCTACCAACTCAATACCAACCTCACATCCATCTCGTCTTTTTACCTACTGACCATACAATTATCCAATGCTTGAACCAAAAGAGCTAACACCTATCGCTACGCCATCAAGCGCAACAATATCATCCATGGCAAGATCTGCATCGCAGATCAAAGGAGACGCCCCCACAAATGACTTAAACATCCCACATTGCATATCATTCCACACACTCATCACATGTAGCTTCATCAGTACTGTACATTCATAGTATCCGAAACGTACAGAAGGAAAAAAGTGGAAAAGCCGATACACAAACGTCCGATGCCCGCCACATCAACACATACAAGCAAATATAATATCTTAAAAACCAAACATTTAAGACCGCTACAAGGCAAGGTCTGTGTAGCAATGCGAAAGTGCCCAGCGAAGAGTTACAGGTCTCTCAGCAACCATCCTTTGCTCCCGAATCAGCCCCAAACACTAACCCATGTCAGAGCTGAACCCACATAACAAATTTCACAAAGATACTATCAACACACGACCGTGGTCTCGAAGTCAAGAAACGACCGAATCGCGAAGTGTCACGCACATTCTATACATTTCCCGCCTAAGCAGACATTATAAGCATAAAATAACGCACCTAATACCATACATAAATACGAAAGGATCTACGAAGAGGTGATAAGAGCACGTTGCACAAAATAGCGCACATCGGGTTCATCACTGCACAAAGCGTAGCGACCAATGAACAACAACCTAATCTTACCTAAGAAATGCAATGAGTAATAGCGACGGCGAGGTAACACTTCCACGCCCAGCAGATAATGCTCCATCAAAATACACATTTCTGTTAAGTGAAATATTGAAGACCACCATGCATACCGAGTGAGTCCCAATAATTACTGAAGTTTCTGCTTTCTAAACAAATGAAGCCTCGCTTAGCTATAATTCAAGCACACATGCAAGCACCAAGCACTTCACAGTTGCCACTGTATTGCATGCTGCTTAAGTAATTCAGTGGAGCAGTTCAAAACAATAAAACCACTAAGATACTTTGGCTATGAACTGCTGGGGAGCCTATGCATATTACTACAAAAAGGCCATCACCTTTGAAGCATATATTTTTTACCTCTTTGCCATGCACTAATCGTACTTACAAAACTTAATGTCGAAATTCACGACAGATAGCTCTGGCATTAAGACACATGATTGCAAACTTGTGAGTGTGCAGTCTAAGCACCTGGTGATAAAGAGCTCAGCTGGCATGGTCTCCTTCCGCCGCCATTCTCCAGCGACAGTGAGGTACACATTTGAGCTATAAGTCGAGAAAGCTGATTTGGATAGTCGCCTTGCATTAACACCGGCCAAATAGAGCTAATGCCAGCAAGCATTTCAACTTGATTGACCTTAGCTCCTTCTGACGTGCTACTTCTAGTAGTTGCAGCCCAGTACGTTGTGCTTACGTAAATTATGATAAGAATGTGCGGAAGAAGCTTCAACTACTGTGAATCTGTGGCCCATTTGCATGCGATTTCGGCCAATTCATCTTTTTTTCAGAGGCAGAAGGTAACTAAATTCGAACTGAGACCAGTCCACAACGGAAAAATATCGCCTAAAATCTAAGTTATTCTGTGCTGCAACTGCCGCAGATATGTAGTGGGCATCTTCAACTAGATATATCAGGATCTCACCTGCGCGCAAATGTTACTCTGCACGATTGTGTTTGAATCGGCTTTTTCCCAAAAAAGTTTGTTTTTGGTGAATCCTGAAGGCATTGAGAAAATAAATCCAATCTTTAGTAGGAGAAATACAAACTTGTTCTAACGTCAAATTATTGTACGTTGTGCTGGTCTATCTAAATACTCATATTTGATTGAACAAATTCATTCCTCTCCCTATGGGATGCTTTCTTACCTACTAACTAATGACACGAATAACCACAAGAACCATAGAAATCCCATTATAAGTGCTGATGAACGAACGCAAATACAGCGCCAACTCTTACTGCAGCTATCTGAGTTGTATATCATCGTTGGTAACGTCAGCATTAGCAGCTTCAAGCCAGCAAGCTAGCAAGCGTTTGACCACCTCGCTAAAGAAGTGGTCGTAGAATCTTTAAAACTTTACCAATTAAATTACGTCTACCATTGCACCATTGCTTTCAATAAATATAGTAGCTTATTTGACATATTCTCCTCACTTATTCTTATTAATCCTGTTCTGGAGTTACGCCGTCCGTCATACCTATCAATTGACCATGATTGCAGCTCAATGCGTCGTTTGACTTTAGTCTTAGGTCATGAGACAGTGCAGTCCGAAACCACCAGGTGCTTAATGATGAACAGTCTACTTCTCATCAACTACCTCCATTGCCTTTCTACAGATCTTAACGCAAGTCTCCAACCTGCTGCCCCTCCAGTCCAAAGAAGTTAAAGGACCAAAAGCTATGGGGATCGTAAAAATTATAGGTAAGTTAAGCCAACACTCTATCCTCAGCTTCCGCTCCATCTTCCTAACCTCATTCGCATTCATCGTAACAGCATCGCCATAAGTAGTGTCCGGGTGCATTTCACGCATTAAGGTACAACTTTTGGTAGTGTCTGTGATTGTGCTTTCGACAGATATCCGTATTTCCTTTAAAAGTGGACAATCGTAAATTTACCAAAATAATTGCCTGCGAACATAAGTGAATGTAGGAGTTTGAGAACATGCAGAAAGAAAAAAAGGAAGAGAAATTTTAACAATAAACCTTTTTTTCACCCTTTTGCTTCTTCTCGACTTTGTCTTGCACTCAGCCATTCATATGTTCCCTTTAGCTAAACAATCATAATGCTCCACTCCACCGGAGAGGTAAAACCACTGCCATCGTACTCCATGATGCAAGGCATTAATTAGATTTGGCATGCAACTTAAACTAATCAGCAGAAGCGAGCCTTTGCTCGCTTCATTGTAATGGCAAGGAGTAATTGCTAATGCCTTTAAGCAATTATTATCTCGCACTGCCCTCATTGTACCTGACTGCCTAGTAGGCGTCCTTGCAAAAGAGAGAAACATCAGAGGCAAAAGCCAAAGACAAGCATTAACAAAAGGGTAGTGCCTTTGAGTAGAATTACATAAGTATTGGTGGTTCATCTCACTCGCTTCCACCTACTTTGCATGCAAATCAATGCACGAAACTCGGCCAAGGCAAAAAACACAAGCATAAATGATGTCTTCTCTCGCGTGACCACCTGAGTAGGGTGATGTCCAAAGTCTACACCAGATGGCGCTAAGAGACACCACGCAACACTTGCTACTGATCGATTTACTCTTATTAGATTTGAGTCGGTCCATCACACAACAAACCGTTAATCATGCTGCTCTACGTGTTGTATCTTCTATAAGTATTCAGCTTGCTCCGACGCAGTGCCGCTGTTGCCTCTCTCCCGTTTTGTTTCATTCTCAACTTTAATCCTGTTTTATCTAGCTCTTCTGCCGTGACCCTCTTCATCTCCTTGTCACTCTACATCATTCACTCCTCCATTCCAGATACTTCAAAAGGCCAAAATAGATGGGTATCACAAAAACAAGGGGTAACTTATGGTACCAACATCCTTTCCTCTACCTGAACTACCTTCTCTCTTTTTCCCCTGAATTCATTTGCGTGAATCGTCTCAACATTATCACAGGTGTTTCATTCAAAGGAAATTTGAATGACTTTATCGCATGTCTAAATAAGTAGAAAATTGAATCACTTTAGGATTGCCGCACCACAGCGCTGTGCGAAATTATCCTGCAGTGCCCATTCGCAATCCTCTATTGTCTATTTCCGCGCTATACCCTTTTAAATTTAAAAGCTTCCCATCTCCTCACCTCTATCTTAATCACTCATCTGTCTTATCCAGTTAAACATTCATTTCACTTATCTCCCGCTAAAGGCACGCATAGACTACCATTGCCTTCCATAATGTTAAACAACAATTATTTTAATCATAGGATTTAAAAAACGCTTTAGAATACACCTTAGAAGTAAGCTGCTGATTTCTCACTTATCCTGCATGGCTCATCCTCATAGGCTCCATATACGTTACAGTTAAGTCAGCCTTGAAACTTTATATTGATCCGCCTTTACAAATATACACAACTCTATGCCATGTGAGCTGAGGTCTTCTCTTACTTCCTCGCAGGTATTTAGGATCAAGGTGGACACGGAGAAAGTGGCTTTGATGACGTCTTTGAAATAAGCAACGAGAAGCCCTCTTGTCTACGCCTCCTTTCTCATGTCTCCCTTCAGCGCATCGTCGGTGTCTATTTTGCCTCCTATTGCGTCCCTTGTGCTCACTCGTACTGCGTCTTGTAGGAGGCAAATTGTCTCTGCATAGCATAAGGTTTTCGGTAGTTTTACGGACTGTGTACACTTAAGCTTGGAAGAAAAGAGGAAGTAGAGGAGCCTTAGGACGACGAAAGATGCGATAAAAGGTATTGAAGTATGTTGATAGGTAAGTGATGGAGTTGAGATCAAACAGGCAATCAACTAACCACCTGATGAACGATTAAAGGAGATCTTCCTTCGCTTAATACGGAACTGCCGACTTAGTCGGCTAAAAGGAAAAGTTAGAAGGAGAAGATAAGATGGGCGTGCCTCCGCACCCACGTGCACAAGCACAGACGTACTTTTTACGCAACTACTTTTGACACAAATTAAGTCAACTTTCTAAAAGGACGGAAAGAAAAGTGAACATTGGCATACGCACAAACTCGGGCAAATAGGCAGATAGACATAGATACATAATGGAAACGGAGCAAGCGTTCTGGAATGGGGGCACACATTCTTACCTGTTATTTTAAAGCGTCAGGTAGAGGCATTCTAGACAAGACGAATATAAGGGCTGCGTAAAAAGGCGAGCAGGTAGGATTTCGATTAGCCTACAAGGCACGAAGTAAGAATCGGGGGCCATGTGCTCATTCTCGCTCTCGAAGGGGTGGGTCGAGGAGGAGGAGATGAAATTGAGGTTGGTGCCGTCTCTCAGTCTCTCAGTCTCAGGCCTCAGACAGCATCTCTTGTGAGTGGTTTTTCAGAAGTAAAAATCATTTGCGCTTGTGCTCTTTCTCCTTAATTGTATTTTTTGCATCATATCGCATGTGAAGGGGGCAAGAGAGAGAAGAAGGAGGACCGCCGATACTAATGTTATGCGTCTTGTCAAAACTGCTTTTTACAACTTTACTCCTCATGTTTCCTCTTTGATAGACACCTTTCGAGCCTTCAAAACAAGTTTGGGCAACGCAAGATCTATATTAAGA
>JADWOT020001624.1:38089-93000 GCA_036345935.2 Taenia hydatigena | reverse complement strand
CGCGTCTGTTATGTAGGAATTCCGTTTTTGGGAAAGAAATTTACGGCAGTTCATGTTTTAAACTCCGACAACGGAGGTGTGGCCGATGTGTAGGTGTCGATCGGGACAAGGAAAGCTGGGACACTACGACTCCAGAGATGCGTTCCCTTTAATCTCTTTTGGTCGAGAGTTGCTCAGAATCAAGATTTGGCAGCTTGCTTTCTTTGGAAACTCATACAACATTTTTGTTATAAAATCTGGCAATGTAGGTGTAACCAAAATGCAAATTATCTATGTTGGCAAAGAGAGTTGAGAGAGTACAGAAACAAATGAAAATGTGAAAATAGGGAGAGATTTGTGCACTCATGACAAAGATAAAGTGGTTTGGATTTGAGCAGTGACGATGCGGCTGTGCGAGAACACGGGACAAAGAAAGCGAAGTCGATTAGAGTAAATCAGGAAGTGCAGTCCTAGGAATCGGTTGTTTGAGAGAGCAGGAAGATATTCCGTGCTTCCCAAACACTTGTCTTCCTTACCCATTAATAGCATTATGCAGGTGATTTGCTCTCTCCATACATGCTCCTGCTTCCCCTTCCTTCTTACCTACGATCCATCCGTATGCTACTCTCATTCCTCACTTTGCGCACGTCGTTTCAATATTATCACATCTGGTATCCAGTGTAAATCACATAGAAAAAATACTATGATTAGCCTCTTCTAGTGTGTCATTCGAAAAAGTTAAATGTTTTTTACTAAGCCAGTTCCTTTATATTTTACTCACATAGCTAGATGAGTGGAAGAATGAATCAGTGTAGAAGAGGATGAGAGAAAGTAAGGAAGAAATGAAGAACACTGCACCGCAGATCCATACGCACGATTTCTTATCTCTATGCCTCAATTTTTACCATTCCTTTGTCTCTTTCTGCTTAAAATCCTTATTACTTTGCTCCTATTGATGGCGAGTGCACCGCCATTGCCTTTCGCATTAGAAAAGCCTTTTTGTTAACCCAATAGCAATCTTTAGGGGTGAATCGCCGATTCCTTAAACCAAAATTCAATCCCGCACTACACTTGCTGTGCCGCACTTACTTTTTACGTCTCAAATTCCAAATAAGGAGCAGCATCAAGAAAACTTCTGGTGTACAACAACTTGCTCAATATTCATGTCCCACTGCGGAAGAACTGTAGCGCGGTACGCACGTCTAGGCTTGACTAAACTCGACTGAGTCAGAATAGGCAAGGTTAGCGACCTAGGCTGGATTATGACGAGCTCAAGTAAGGCGCCTTATAAGTTGCCATTTAAAATGACTCGCCTAATCAACTCGACACAACTCATTTCATTGAGAGTTGAGGTGTTCACTATGAATCGCGCAGACATTAGAGATCAAGGCACGCTGACTAGAAGTAGACCTAATGACGTCTTGGGAATGAATGGAGAGGAGCTCCCTTGTCTACCCTCCCTTCTCATGTGCTACTCCAACGCATCTTCGGTGAGTGTCTCCTTCTTCGCATACTGCGCTCTATACACTTACAGGTGTTGCTTCTTACCTAATGTCATACCGCCTGTGCTCCTCGCATAAAATACATACGGAAAAGAGGAGCGAACAAGTCCTACAATTTTAGCTTTGTACCATATTTTTCCACTTTAGTGCCACTAGAACATCTCGCTCCTCTGCCCCTTTTCAGCTTCTCTCATTTTCCCTTCCTACCTCACCGTCTGCCGGCGCCCTCTTTGTTGGTTCCCTTTCATCTCTCCACTAGTCCCAATCTTGATTGCGATATGAGTAAATGATGCACGGATTTATGGCTAGATCAGAATAGTACGAGTTAGACTAGACCTGACTCACTCACGCTCTGCCCGAGACAAAATCGTGTTTTAACAAAGTATAGTAATGATTACCATCAAATCCCCATTTCTATCTTTCTGTCGCTTTGGTTTTTACTACACTACTTCGCCTCAATTCCATCTCCTACTTCTGCTCTTTCACCTAGCCTTTGAGGAGCAAAGGTGGGCGCGTTGCTCCAACTTCTTACTTTGTAATTTGTCAGCTGCTCGAATTCCTACTTACTCATCTCACTATCTACTCCCTATGTTCTTTTTGTAAAGAATTTCTCTGTCTGGCTTTCCACTCTAGACCGCCCTCTCTCAATTCACCATATATCTACGCCTTTGTCTGTTTGCCTAAGTTCGTGTATGTTGCATTGCTGTATTGGCTAGTTCTTTGGCCATTCTATCTCAACTCTACACTTTGCTAGCATTCTATCAGCCATCCACCAATTGACTTTACTTCATCTAATTGTTTTTTTTTCTCCTATAACTCTACACCCTCATTTATTTTAGATAGAGGTGGACACAGCACATGAAACTAGCAAAACTCATGCACTATGTGGAGAAAATGTGTCTCCTACAAGATGCAGTACGTGTGAGTGTATAGAATACAGTAGGCGACAAAGAGGACAATCTCCGAAGATGCATTGGAGTAAGACATGAGAAAGGAAGCGCAGACAAGTGAGTTGATTATGCAGGCCAAATTAAAATATTAAGGCGGACTTAAATTTAATGCATGAGACGCCTGTGAGGATTAAGCATGCTTGATAGATGAGAGCTTAACCATCCGCTCATAAATATTGCTACTGAGCTAACGAAGGGGCATTTCTGATGCGTACTCCTACTTCTGTGCTTGGATTAATTGTTGTTCTGCATTACGAAAGGCAATGGTGGTCTATGCGTTTATTCGGCAGGAGTTGGGTAACATGAATATTTAGCTGAATGAGACGGGGCAGAAAATCAGTCTGTCTTACCTTTTATTCGTTCTCCTTCTGAATTCATACGCTACTGACTTGTCTAATTCGCATCGCCTAGCGTTGTTGCGTCAGCGTCTTCTTGTTAAGGACTTGTTTATTTCTGTGTAGCCTTTATCAGACTAGAATTCGACCTTTGACCCATTTGCTTTTATAACGCAAATAGACGACGTAAGTGAGGCAAGGCCACGTACTATGAGAAAAGCTCACATCCTGTTTTACAAACGGATAAGTAGTCCTAATTGGTTCTCATGCTATGTGGATAAAAGCATTTTGACTATCTCACTTTCCACTTTTCTTGATGGTCGTAAAAGACCATGTGATGAATCAAGCACTTGTGTGGAAAAGGCAAGAATGCACCCTTGCATCTGGATGACACAGGTAAATTCAACCTGGCGATTCAAGAATTATTCGCTTGCAATTTGAAGTAGGCGTAAATATATGGCCTGAAGTATTTTATTTCCCCATGCTGGAGCGTCTTTGAGGCAGTGGCAACTATAGCGATTGCGTAGACTTTTGGCCGTGCATTCTTGGCTTAGATGAATGCTGAAATTTCAGTTTCTCACTAATTATCCTTAAGGGTAGGTGATCAGCATGTTGTGGGAGACTTTCCTATGGAAATTAGGCTTCATTTTCTAATACTGAGTTTAAAATTTTAATGATTTTCAAAATGCAATTAAATTTGGTGGTTCTTCTCGGATGGAAAGGAGGGATTTAAAGTGACTTGGATGGCTTTGCAACCTCATTTTTAGTAACCTCTTCAACCAGACAGGTTATTTTTTTTAGCAGATGCGATAGGATTCGCCCATGTAGCAATACGATGGATCTGCATCCCCCAGGATTGATCTGCATTGTAAAGAATCATCTTTGCTCTGAGCCACTTTGGTAAAACACTTAGTTCAACGCTCAGATGCATCCAGCTTATTAACAAAGATGAAGGGAAGAGAGCAAGTCGGCTATCTATGTGCCTTAGACGACCACGGCTTAAGCAGAAGGGAGGGTGATCCATTAGAGTAGGCCATCGAATGTCTATTCAATGTGACCTTGATTAACCCTCCAGAAAGGGCTTTAAAATGCTTGACGATGGTGGTTAATTGAGGCTACTTTCGTGCTTTAGTTATAACTAAACGTGGTCTCAGATTTTATACCCTAAAAGTGCTTACCGCGTAGATGATTAGTGTTGAAATGTTGTAGATTTCGGTTTTAGCGGTGTCATCGACTCAAACGAAAAGTGTTTCATGCTCGAGCTACTGTAGTCGAATGATGGATCAGTTGAGATAGGAAGCGCGTATTGAGGGCATGCAAAATGTGTTCCATGCTTTGTGTAGAGGTTTAGTCTACTCTTTGATGGATGGACATTATGGAACGAAGGGCTCTGGTGCTTGTTCTCCCGACATAAACTTACTGTCTATCTCGGTCTCTTTCTCTCCCCTGCAAATTCAGTTAGTAGGGTCCAGTTTGGTTAGCACCAATTCATAGGTGTTTTGGGTAGAAATGAGGCCAATCGAGGCATCATTGTGCTACGTGTTGGCGATGTGATTCGGAAAAGGTGGTCTAACACATTTAGGGTGTTGATTGTAAGGTATCGATCGAGCCATTTCGTTCCTACAAAAAGGAATTCCGGGATGTGAACTGACCTGTGGGCCTTGAATGCGACATGGAACATGAACCTAACTCTGCCAGACATTATCTCTGACCGCCTCGATGGATTGGGCAACGCAATCGCTTATGCATATCATACATCACCCTGTGTGGACGCCCACCTCCAAAGCGTCGGGAGCGAGGAAATACATCGCGCTGCTAAAAAAGAAGATAAAGACAGATGATGAGACTGAGTTGAGTGAACCCCTATGTCTTTGATGTAAAGGCTCAACTCCTACCCGTCTTTCCCCAAGCATGGTCGCATTTGTCTGCCGTGGATAAATATTTCAAATACGATGGCATAATCGCATAAATTCCAACCACTAGACCTTTAATAGGCTACAATCTGGTCATCGAAATCAAAATCGACGTGTGATGTCGAATAGTGCCCCACACTTAGGCTGAAACATTTAAAGGTTTAAAGCGAGCTGTAAAGCAGATGGAAATGAGTTACAACCAAATTGTTTGACCATATTTGCCCCATAAATAACTAAATAAGCTTCCAAATGGACTGGATTGTAACATTAACTGTAGGACGCCTATCTTTCAACCAAAGGCCATTTTCAATGTGCTCTACGATTCCGAAGCGAGTTACTGCTAAATTATTTCTGGAAAGAATGCTAACCCTGGACTTCACGTGTCTATGCCACATCGCTCGAAGCACTATCAAGCCTTGTCATCCAGCATGCTCGATGCAGTCTTGTTATTTAAGTCGCATCCATCGTGGTGTCGATTAAGCTGCCGCATAATCAGCATTATGGAATCAGCCTGCTCTCACTTCATCCTTACAATCAAACTAATCGCGTGCAAAATATGTACATTATTGCAAAAAAGTAAATGCAGATGGATGTTCAGAACAGACGCCCATTTGCCCAGCGCTCCAGAACCTTCCAGTGAATAACGGATCCATGTGTGAGCTGAGCGATTCCCCTGACAACAAAATCACCAAAGTTTGAAGGGAGAAGAGCCTTAGATTTAGGTGAATATAAGCTACAACAAAGCTTTTGCACCTCACTAATGAGGTGATGAGTTCAATTATTCGCAAGCCACGAATGATCAGTTTTCTCTTTCTCCTTCCAGTTGTTTGTGTCGTAGCAACTGGGTTACTGAAACATAGTGAGTAGTAGTCCGCATTACGCATGCACCCACAGCGAAGAACGCATAAAATGCGACCGATGGTGTGTCAAATTCACTATGTTCTGTACAAAAGTTTAGGGAATGGGAATACTTGTCGCAGCTGATAGTACATTCTAAACCTGTCTTTCTGACAAATGAAAGGAAAATTACGTTAAATTTTACCTATTCACCAAAGCCTTAATAACTTTTTTGGCGCAGTTAATGCTTGGCGTATTTTAAATGCCAGTTATTATGGCAAAGCTTGCGTTTGCCACTAAGCTACACTAAGTGAAGCGTGGTTGGAAAGATGTCGACTCCAAGAGAGAAGTGACGGCAAGTCCACTATGCTGTTCTATTAGACAATGTGGATGGGAGGCGCTTGAAGGATGTAAGTGAGCCTCGTGGCCAACTGTGGCATCTGACAGACGCTACACGTGTATGCGCTTCCATCACGAAGCTCTTCCTCTTTTGTGTACCATGCTACACTCTGCTTTATTAAATAGCATGGTCAAAGAGTCTTATGTGCGCACTTGCAAAGTCTTGGATTGTAATGCGCTTAAGGAGAGATTGACTTAGTGATCATGAGACAGTGTGGCACATACTGTATCTTACTGCAAGAATAACTCAGATGGGAGTATGCAAGGTATGCAAGCTGGAAAGGAGAATGTCATTCAAACTAACACCCAGCCTTTGTCAGACCAGCATATAGCTTTACCACCGCGGGATCCCTTTCCTTAAGAGTAAGCAAAGCCAAAAGTCACTTGAAAGCACCTTCGTGGTGACCAAATTGCAGGGAGTTGCAGACCACTGCAGAGCATCAAAAGCCACCGCTAAATCAACTTTATTACGTCGATGTCTACTCACCAGTTTAATTACATAAAACTCACTTGACACAGTGTAGACGACTCTGTCGTTGCCACTGCCACTCAAAATGCCTTCTACACCATACGCATTTCAAAGTAATCTAAGGAGACAGAGTCATCACAGTAACTTAATCTTGCAATCAACACATGGGCTGAGATCACTAACATGCCGGTGCAAATGCAACGCCAGTAACCCTGTCACCATGAGATGCTGATGAACGGCATTGAAGTAGATGTATTTATCATAATACTTGATCTCATATTTAGCCCGACGAAGGCCAAGTGACCACCCTTGTTTAATTCGATGGTTTTAATATCGAGATCGTTTACGCTGCAGCCTGCAGAAGAGGCACCACACAAATGTAGTTAGTCTACGCTATAAAAGCCACTTTCAAAGAATCATGTGCTTCTGGATGTCACTGAGTGCTAAACATAAAGCACTCTAATTTGGAAGCATTCGCCTTCAATTTCGCCAGTCAATCAGTTGCAATCTCTGATGCGTCCGACTATACAAGCCTCATTGACCAATGAGATGAGGGTGTTAGGTCACTCACATTCGCACGACCTATCTTCATGCCTAAAATGAGCTCAACAGATCATGTGTTCTCTTCATCATGGTTAAAAATGGTAACTGGATGCTTACGGATGGGCAGCTGTAAAAGAAAAAAGCTTAGAATCCTAGAGTTATACGCAGATGAACCCACACATCGGTATAGGTCAGAGTGACATTGGAGTTGGTGCCGCGACCCAAGGGCAACACTTACACTCATTTGGCTATTCACATCCTGCTTGTCAACCCTCAGACCGGCATCATAGGCGGCTGCTTGTGAGTGCCCTCCCATCTTTTGACTAGCCCTTTCCATTAGCCTATGTGGCATTGTGCACCTCCAGGCTTTGGAATGGGAGGGGTCGGCGGCACAGTTCACAACACCATCCCACCAAGCCGGTGAGGCAACTGTGGTTTCCGTTCCATGGTTAGTATTAAATCGGAAAGTCGACCTATCGGCGTTCTTACCTCATGGGGATCAAGCGCATGTAACAGAATCAAATTCGGCGTCCTCTCAGTGACAATATTTTGTCACTTTCTAACCAAATGTTGTATGTAGTAATGTCAGCAAGCATCCTGCCGCATTCACTTTTGTCTCTGTCAAGTCAGTTAACCTCGAAGCTTCTACAATTGAGGTGGACAATTGATGCCACACTTTGCCATGTTTTCCTTTTAAGGGTTACAACGTACGTGCTTCCTTTTGGAGAGACGTGACTGGGATAAGCACACAGACTTCCTAAAGCTAAGCGGGGTGTAATACAATGCAGCTGTCAGAAAACTATCCCATAATACTAATGAAATAATAAGTAAGCCGTTGGCACCTTCTTTGAACACACTGGCTACCCTTTGCAGTTGCCCTTATCAGCAGCCGCAGTAGCGTACCTGACGCGCTTACTGTTGAAGAAGCTCTGCATCATTCCTTCACGCTCACTTCTTTTTACTATTCGTAAATCGGTCAGAGTTAGAATTGTGAAAATTTTGTACATTACTTCTCATCGATGACATTGCTGCTTTCAAGCATTATAAAGTCGTCCCAACGCCCATGCATTCACAACTAGTCGAGTCAACCAGCAGAGTTGGTGTCAAACAGAACACAATCGCCCTTGACCCAGGTAAATGTGGTGGTAACATCTAGTTACGTGCTGATGCGCGTGCTCTAATTCCAGGCGTTTTAATTTTACGGGTACATCAAACACGAAATGTACAGGTGTATCCAAGGCAGGAAAAACTCGCGTCCTTATCGAATTTGCCATCAACCATGCATCAACAAGCATCGCCTTTTACCTCACAAAAGGTGGAAGAGACAGTCTCTGTTCTAGTTAAATCTCGAGCACTTTCAAGATCCACTTCCCTTTTATGCATTCGTTACAGAACAATGACGAAGGCAAACAAACCCAACTGAATACTTTGCCACCAAAGTGGCTGAACACTGATAAGACTACTTCAGCCAATTCGGATGTCTTAGGGCAATGCCCGTATTTCCCACAAGCATTCCATAGCCGACTAGCCTTTTAAAGCCTGTACTACAACAGATATCCTGCATCGGCGTCCTTATCTCTAAATCAAGGTGGAAGCTCAAAGCAATCTCGAATTGCCACTACGATGCCAAACCTACCAACACCAAATCTATTCCTATTTGACACCTCGTCATAGTTAAGTCAGCGGCTGCTACACCCACAGGTAAAACAACAGTTCCCACAGCCAAACACGTGTCAACAACTTCCATTAGGCTTCTCTTTTATCAAAAAGTGCTTTCTTCTCTAGTAACTTGCTGCCACTGTATCTAAGCCAGGATCACCAAACTTCTTCACACTGTCGACCGCAGAACAACTTTGGGGTACGCCAGACACAACCTAAGGCACAAAGACGAGGCAGACGCAGGGTCCTCTTTATTCTGTACACAAATAGTGAGATAAAAAATGCGCTAACAATAAAACCATGTCAATACACATGAACGCGAAGAACCAGCGTATCGCATTAACTTGACAGGGACTCAGGTTGATCAAGAATTAAGGCGTTTAAAGAACTTGTTTGATGGAAAGCTTTTAGTGTGTAGTAGTTGAGCGTCAACGATTGAGTAGTCGAAATCGACCACACTTTTGACTCTTTTTTTAGGTGAAGATATGGTTCCAAAATCACCGCCGCAAAACAAAGAGAGCAGGCGGAAAAATGTCTGTCAATGAAGCTCATTTGCGTTTTCCATGTGTTTTCTGCAGTAGTAAGGGAATGCTCACTAAGTGTACCTTCTCCTAGTCAGATTTCCTGCTGCATGAAGGTAACTTTTGCTAACCCTGAAATTTAGAATCATCGCATGCACTCATGCCTGCGTCCTAGTCAATTTCAGCATACTTATTAGCAACCTTAGCAGTAGGTTACAAATAGGTACGTCTACGCGATTTTCGCTTTTTTTGTGGAGAATCATGTTATCATTGACTATACGACGAGACTGTAGGTATACATAACTGACAACAAAGATGTCCTGCTACTGATTTTCTTTAAGTAGTGCCTTGAGGCCGGAATTGTGTCTGTCATTCATTCGAGTTGTAAAACTCATTCTTATCCTGTTTGTGCCATTGAACTGAATTCTGTCCTAACTTTAACCAGTAGGCAACCAAAGGCAGGTACTTGTCATTGCTAATGAATTATGCGTACTACTTGTCTTTACTGTAGGACCGAGTCCCCAAACAGTGGAGCGCCAAAGCGTGAGGGAGCCCATGGTGCTGGAATAAAAGTTCATTTTAACCTCCACATTTCTCATCTCGATTTTCAAGTGCAACTTTTAATTAGTTAAAATTGGGTGCTCTCAGCCTTCCCTTTATGATCAACTTCCTCCTCCTCTTCTACAGGGTAAATTTCAGTTCCCTTTTCCACACTAAATATCATTCCTGTTCCAATTTCTACTAACTAACCTAGGGTTTCTACTGCTGGATTGAAAAATGAGGGTCCAGTGCAGAATGAGTGGCAGAGGAGGCTGCATTTGGTGCCTCCTTTGTCACATCAATCAATGACACCGTCTAGCATCGCGGACTCCCTCCAAAACACAGAAATCGACGTCGGACTAGAGGAGGAAGAAAAGTGGACTACATTACCCGAATCGGCCTCGTGTTTGGGTCAATTGCTAAAAATACTCGTTACTTCTCACTCAATCTTCTTCATGGGCATGCTTGTTGCCTACTGCTTCTTGAAGATGAGCCATCCAACAGTCGGATTCTCAACTGTTCTCTTTAGCCTTAATGGGTCTCTCCCCTTTGCTGCCAGGTTCCTTTTGCTACATTCAAATGGAGAAAGGAATATCTTGAATGCTCAAGTTTAAGGGCATCTGCATAGCTGGACAACCTTCTGACGAAGAACTAAGAGCTCAGTGAGACAAAATGGTTCTTCCTGCTCCCAGCTTTCCTCACATGTACGGCGATAAATCCGATAAGAAGTCATTAAGAAGTATCGGGAACAACACGACCAACAGCAGATAAAGCAACTTCTTGGAATGCAAATCGGCAACAACAACGGAGGTAGCAGTGTAATTACTTTAAGTGGATGTTCTAAGGAGGCCTCGAGCAGTTGGTTCCATCCAACGTGGCTTCAGGAGTCGGATCTACAATACCTGCTTTGGAAGTGGGGTGTAAAGTGACTTCAGGGTCGGTTTAAGCTTGAGAGACAATCCTCACGCATTTTGTTTCCTATCTAGCCTTTCCTATACCTTGTGGTCTGCTTTATTGTCTCCTTGATGGGAAATACAAACCACTTCTTCTTTTCATGCCACCTGTTGGATATGGCTATTTCCTTTAAAACACTGGCCACCATTGCACAATCGGTTACGCACAGTAGAAAACAGGTAGGTCAAACCTTACTGTATTCTAATAAGCTGGTGCGTCACGCAATGGTCTAGTTTAGGTCATGTCTGACACCCTGTTCCACTGACCTCCATCGCGTGGAAGGTGACTAAATTGGTGGAATCCCAACTCTTTGAGGTGTTTGGCTGACTATTAGGCTTAGTCTTTTCGATATGCAACCAATAATGGAAATGGACTATTCTCGCTTAACCAACGTGGATGTACACTCCCCACAGCCTTTTCAACCAAAATTTGGTAGCCTTATTTCATTTAAGTAGTCACTGACACAGGCAAACTCATTTTAGTGAAGGAGCCTTTTTCAAATTACTGTTCAAAGGAATTGTAATTACTTAAAACATTTTTAAGCCTCCCAGTGTGCCTGTCTACGGGATTTTATTCCAGCCATGTTTCGCATTATTTGTTACATGTAACCAAAAGCCGCGACATTTTGGCCTTTGTTCATTTGACAATGGTGGTTGCGACCACATTTGTGTTTTTTGACCTTATTACCATAGGTGTAATGGCCACGTGATACTCTGTCCGGACCTATCGCACCTATTGCGAGGGTGTGAGTGTCGTGGTAAATGACCCAGGAATAACGTGAGTTTTCCTCTCAGAAATGGCTTACCAACATGGTGTGCCTGGGCCATTACATGGTAATGCAGATCCAGCCATGGAGGTATGACTTTGACTGACATGAGTTTGGTCGTTCGCTAGGCGCGAAGCTGATGAGATTGCATGTCACCCTAATTCATTGCGAAATGCCTAAATTTGAGGCTTCAGCGTTTGGAGCATAACAGCGTTGTTTACAGGCTGAAAGTGATGCTTCCACTGGCCAATATGGCCTCTGGTACAGTAGGCATTTCTAACAGCTCTTTCAATGCCCTTCAGTTGGAGGGTTAGCACTCATCAAAACCTCCTTCATGCATCGGTTTTGCTGACTGGTTTTAGACAGATACACTAAAAGGGATGCGGTGTCTGAGTCGCCGCCCCCTCGCCAAGGATGGGTCTGCTGCCCATGGAATGTATTTATCTATGCCCACCCGTCGACCTTCGAGTTCCCCCTTCTGTTAGAGTTTGGATCAAGCAGACGAAGTCAGGATCTTTACTTCAAATTAGTAAGAAGTGGATAAGCTTAGATGGGAACTTTGTGGATGCATGGAGGAACTGGTAGTCATTGCCAGAAATCGGTGAGGTCGATGACCGGATTTACGCAAATTAGTATGTGGAAATCGCAATAGTGCTAGATGATGCTCGAAGCTCCTGATTAAAAACAGATTTTGAAATGGAGTGCGCAAATTTGTCCTATTCTTTTTCACAGGTCTTTCCATCGACGCCTTTGGCGACCTGCGAAACCAGTTAGAGCGAGTGCGGGAGGACTTGGAGTCCAAGTGCTTTATCTGTGGCATCGGGAAGGAGTAATTTTATGCCACTCCACATGGTCTTGATCAACGCGTGGGACGCGAACACAATTTCGTCAACTACTTGTACGTTTATTTGGCTCCATGAGCAGGATTATCAAGGCTTAGCCTATTGGACCGAACTCACAGTCCCCAAAACGTAAGGGTCGAACCATCTTTTCATTCTAATCCGTCTAAGCTCCATGTTATCGTGACCAATAACCAGTTAGGCTACTTTTAGAATGGAGAGACCCTCAGTCTGATTGTCACCAAAATTATGGAACAAGGGGAAAGGGAAATGGAGTAGACCTTGGCAGCGGTTCTTATGTTCTTCGACGTACTATTTGCTTCGTACTCTTATCATTCGATGTGTGTTTGATTCTATGTTGATCAGATGGGTTTTGAATTGACGTGTCTCATTTTTTGATCACCCAGTTAATCCTCTCGCCCTTTGAGGTAATGTGACACAATGAGGGATGCGCTTTGTACTCTGTCCACCTAGTTATGCAAACACATCCACTTTTTGCAGATACTTCCTTGTGCATAAGACCAACAAACCCAACACCAAATTCACCGGCCAGGTATGTTTACACATACAATGCTACTGCTTTTGTGTACTCTTTTCGTCACGCCAGAGATGTTGCATTTGTTGCTGCGATTCGCATGACCTCTGACCGCTGTGAATTGAACTCGGAGGTTTCCGATTCTGCGTGTTACAGGACAGACCTGATTACGAACCTCGGATTATGCAAAAGCCTTAGACTGGATAGTTTGATAACTGGCTGTGAAAATCATCATCATTGCTCAGGCCTCGAGATTCGTTATTATCGCTCGGAGTTGTAGACGACTTTTCAGGCTTAAATCGTGGATAATGCTGTGCTGACATGACTTCATCCCTCATGAGTCAGACCCATTTCCAAAGATTAAGCATGTCAATGTCGATAGGAGTAGTCGTTTTGACACGATTGACGATCTCTGGAAGTTTTTTGCGTTCTTTAGGAGTCTTGCGTGTCGGACCTATATCAACAACGCTGCCTGGACTTTTTCCCCATTGAAAACTGCTTTCGCAAGCAGTACGAAGAGGAGTTGCAAGTGAAGGAGCAGCGAGAGATGCCTTTACGCCCAGAACTTCAGATGCCACCTTCCATAACAACTCTCTTTTTTTCATTCACATTTGCCTTCTTGCGTAGAAAACTGGCGTAGAGAGCAATATTTCGACGCCTTGCATTTTTTCGAGTTGGCTCTTCGCCTTTTTCCTTTCCTTTACTTTATTTTTTATTATTCATCTATGTTACGCCTCTCGTTTAGGAAGATACATTCTAATTAATCTTGGTACAATGTTCCCCTTTTTGTTGGAATGCAGCTAAGGCTTGGGGATGGTTTCAGCGCCTGGTGGGGTGTCAGGGTTACCACCTAGGAAGGTTGATGTAAATGTTGACTTCCGCCCTCTCGAACTGGAACCAGAAGTCCGCAAGTTATGATTAGACTGGAGCTGCTCGTTGAGTGGATCATGTTGTGGCACTCCATTACTTCATCCATAGCAGATACTACAGCTAGAAAGAGAGGGGTTGAGGTGCCATAGTTAGAAGTCGCAGTTACATAGCACCTTCACAGGTCAAAATAGAGCCGAAAAGGCACGTTTTGCCAAAAAATGCCAAATTTTATGGAAAAAAAGATATAAAACGCAATGTAAATTAACACCCACTATACTCACGGTTTGATAATGAAGTCGACCTTTTAAAAGGTATTCTCGGCGATTGATTTCAACATTACTGCAAGTAAGCGGCTCTAGATGAAACCGAGTAATAGGATTCAGACGCATTTGCGATGAGAAGTAGATATTGAATGATTTAGAAAAGCTTACAAATAAAGGATTGGGAAAACGAAACTCGGAAAACTGTATTAATGACCATAAATTGCGACCAAGTAGAAATAACTTCATCCCTGGACACATCCAGCCGCCAGGATGGCAATTATTTTAACCCGATCTCCAAGATGGCGTTACTTTTAGCCTAAGGACGCCATTATTACAGGGATCACCTTCAACGAGTTCCCAAATAACCTAGCAGCGTTTTTAGGCTTTGGACGGAGAAACGAGCATCCAGTTACCTCATTAAATAAAGAAGATCCTCCTACCCCAGAAACTCACCATCAAACACCATGATGGCCTTGAGTTCGATCCGGGGGCTACTCTAAATTGATCCCATGATGTATTTAAACTCCCTCATAGTTGGAAAGATTCCTAATTAATGAAGAGGCCATTCAGAGTGCTGCGTTTGCCTCTGTTTGTGTCGGGGTGATTGTATACATCCCAAATTAAGGCTACCTACAAGTCAACCGCTTTTAGTCTCTTTCAGACTATATCCTCTTTTTTTGTCCAAAATTTGTCATTGAAATAGCATTTTTGCCCATAGCAGAACTTGATACCTATAATGAATGGTTGAGTGAGAAAAGAGCTGCTCTATTTCGATTTTTCCTGTCAATTTTTTCATCCAGGTACCAAAATTAGACCCGGTGAGAAAAAACCAAATTTCTTGTTCAAAAATTTATCAAATAAAATAATATATGCCATAATTTGATTAAAATGCTTTAAGGTTAGGTGTAATTTAACCTTTTACATTGAAGTATACGGTCTATGTACTGCCCTGAGTGTTTTACAAACTCCTCAAAAAGGTAATTCTCCTCCAACAATTTCTAACCATCCATTTTAATCATGTAAATTTCTATTCCAGTATAGTTTACAAAATATTTGTTATTTCCTCAGCAAGGAAATTCTTTCAATTACCCTTTTTCCTTTCCTACCTTGTACAAGGAACGTGTATGGATACAAAATTACCTACCCACATTGTCAAGGAATTACACCTTCACGTATTGTCTAGAATAGGTTCCGTTAAAGCATTTGCATTGCTTAAAACAGATTTATAAGATCTTTCTTACCTAGCTTCAACGTTCAAAAGGATTTCTACGCTTCAGCAACAGAGATTTTATAGAGTAACCTACCCAACTCCAGTATTGTGAAAGGCCGTTTCGATTTAAATTCACGTTTTAACAAAAATGCATTTAACCCATTCGGATAGAATCTTGACTAATTTACATCTTTACAGCCTGTTCATTAATGTGCACAGTCGCTGATGATCCACCCATCAACCTTCATTCGTTTTGGCTTCAAGGAGCATTCTTTAGGACGACGGAACAGACGCAAATTATGGTCAGTTAATGAGGCGAAAGTAAAAAGACCCAAAGTAAAGGCATATTAGGCGCCAAAATACAGAGGCCTTAACACCAAAATTTAAAAAAAATCATGTGACCCTCCCCCTCCTCCTTCAAAACAATCGACATGGTCAAAGACTCACGAATCCTATTGGTCTGACCCGTAATTAGAGATTTTATTGGTTCTCATTGTCTATAAATACGGTTAGTAATTCAGTCGAACTGTGTGATAACAAGTACATCATGTCCAACTTTACAGTGAGAAGTTTTTTGGACCTCATAGATCTTGAACAACTCCAGATTCTTGCAGCGCTACAAGCAAATGGTATTGTCTACCTAATTATTTTACCGCTCTCTATGTTCGCCCTTGTTTGCATACCTTTCTATCTTTAGCTTTTGCACTTTTATTACCATTTTCCGTCCAGTTGAGTTAAAGGTAAACTCACTTGCCGTCCCAATAACAACGCATTTGCATCCAGTCAAGTCAGGAGGTTTGAGATCGAACAGGACCAATTGCATACTCGGAATAGCACACTCGACATGAATAAGCCCTTGACCCTAACAAATGTGGAGATAATATCTACTCGCATGCAGATGCACGTGCTTATATTCCGTTCGTTCTTTTTACAGGTGCACCAAGTGCGGGTTGCCCTGTTGTAATTGAGGGAGAGACAAACTCGGATACTCAACAATCTGCCTTATCGTCTATGTTATCTACCGCACAACAACAAGCACAACAAGCAACACCTGCCTCACAAAGGGTGAAAGAGACGGTGTCCGCTCTGGCTAACTCGCCTGTAGTTCAACGACCTAATTTTCTCCTTATGCATTTGCCACGGAACAACGATGAAGACGGACAAAACCAACTGAGTCTTTTGCCACCGAAACGGCGGAAAATTGATGAGGCTACCTCCAGTGAATCGGTTGCATTAGAGTCTGCGCCCGAATTTCCACTACGCAGTCCTCAATCGTCTAGCACCCCAAAGCCTGTGCTACAGCAGCCATCCTGCATCGACTTGTTTTTGCCTACAAAGAAAGGTGCAAGCTCAGGGCAACCTAAAAATGATGCTACTCTGAAGACCTTACCAACGCCGAACCCTCTCCTATTTGACACGTCATCGAGCTTACGTCAACAGGTGCAGCAACCATTTCCAACGCCAAGTGGGTATCAACAACTTCTGGAAAGCGTTTTCTCAGTGCCAAATTATCTCCTCCTCCAGCAGCTTGCTTCCAGCATGTCTACACCTGATTCAAACCCATTTACACTGCCAATTGCGAAACAGCCCCGGGTAAGCCAGGCATTATCTGCGGCACAGAGACAAGGCAGGCGCAGGGTTCTCTTTACCTCGTATCAAATTGGTGAGATGGTCAAATGCTATAACCAGAAAAAATACCTCAATGCAGATGAACGCGAAGAGCTAGCACGCCGAATCAATTTGACGGGGACTCAGGTTGGTCAGGCATTCAGTTGTTAAATGAATTTTTTGATGGAAAGAAATTATTGTGCAGTGATTAGTTATCAACAATTGAGCCGCCCAAACTAGCCATAATTTTGACTTTTCTTTTAGGTGAAGATATGGTTCCAGAACCGCCGCTACAAAACAAAGTTGGCCGGTGGAAAAATTTCTGGTAATGAAGCATGCGCAGTACAGCCGATGGTTCGTAAAATGGACGAAAGTGCTCCATCAACGGACTCGTGGGACAGTGGTTTCAGTGATAGTCATGGAACTACTCAGAGCTCCCAACCTCAACGAGAGCCCCAAAAGACAGTAGTAGCGTTGGAGCAGGCCCCTTCAGGGGAAGGTGGCGAAATGCTGTCCCAGCTAAAGCAGCAATTTAGGGCACTGGCAAAGATGCTCGAAAATCAGCTCGCTGCTAAAACGAACCCAAAGCAGAATGTCGAAGACGAGAACATGAGAAAATATGTAGAGCTGACAATGCGAATCATTCGCCTTCTCCATGAAGTGTCTGCGGACTGACCTTGTTTGTCTCTCATCTAATGACTGTGATGTTGGCGTTTTGATGACAGCAATTATGCATAACGTAGGTTTTAAAAAAAACAAATAAATAGAATTGTCTCAAGGAGATGTTCTCGTGAGGGTCTATGGATGGGGTTGGAAGTCTCTGAAATGCGAATAGCTAGTTAGTTGTTTTTGGTGCGATAACGGTCAAACGATTCGGTTGTAACCCATTCCCTCTGCTTTACAGCTCAGAGTAGAACTGAAAAGGTTTTAGGTCGGGTGTAGGGCACAACTCAATATTACATGCAGACCTTGATTTCGGTTGCCAGATTGTTGCCAATTAAAGGTCTAACGGTCGGCACGCTTACAGAAGGCAAATGTGATCATGCAGGTATAGGGACCCATTCAACTCAGCATCATCACTTGTATCGCTCTACTTCTTCCTCTCGTAACAGAACAATTTGCTGCCTCGCTTCTACCGTTTTATGGGTGAGGGTCCACACAGGTCGATGCATCACATACAGAAGCGATGACGACTCTCAACCCATGGAAGCGATTTGGACTAATGTTTACCACAGTTGGGTCAACTTTTCATGTCACTTTTAAAGCCCATAGGTCGATCCACTTCCCGAAACCCCCTTTTGCATGGACGAAATGGCTTGATCAGTCCCTTACAATTAACGTCTGAAACGCACTAAATCACCTTTTTTACATTTGGACACGAATCTCATTGTCAAAACGCTGCTCGATACCGCTTTGTTTGATCTCACTTCTACCTAAAACATTCATGGATTGGTGTCAGCCGAACCGGGTTCTAGCAAATGAATTTGAGGGAGAGAGAGAAGGCAATGAGGTTCTGCCAAGAGAACAAACACTACAGCCCTTCGTCCCATAATGTCTATCCATCGGAAGAGTAGAGCGAACACCTACACGGAGCATGGATCACGTTTCTCATGCCCTCAACACCCGCCTCCTCTCTAACCTGATCCTTTATTCGACCGCAGTAGCTCAAGCATGAAGCGCTTCTCGTTTGAGTTGATGACATTGCTAAAACCTAAAACTACGACATTTCAACTCTAGTGTCAGCACAAATCGCCTACGAGGTAAACGCTCTCAAGGTAATTGGAGTGTAGCAGTAACCTCAATCAATTACCTTCATGCAGCATTGCATAGTCGCTTCTGGAAAGTTAATTAACACCACATTGTATTGGCATTCGATAGCCAACACTAACTGATCGCCCTCCCTTTACTTCAAGTCGGCAATCTTAGGAGGAGTGAAGGGCACAACCGATGGCCGACACACCCCCATTCCCTCCCCTCATCACTGTCATCAAGCTGGACGAAACTCAAGCCCTGGTCAAATGATAAGGAAGAAAAAACGACGTATCATTTCAGTCGCTTATTTAAACAAATGTGAAAATGTTAATGGCCTGCGCGATTATCCGTGAACGCTTTTACTTTTAGCACAAACCACTTCGTAATGGCTAACTGTGTGCGCTGGATGTGCGACGAGTTGTCTAGGCCATGCCTGTAAACTCTAACGCAATCCCTACTGTGATAATGCATTTTATCTCTCTATCATACCAAAGACGTCTTTAGTGTCGTGAAACAGTGCAGTGGAGATATTATTTGTTGAATGCATCGCAAGTCACTAAGTGGGTTAGTAAAAATGAATGCAAAGATGGGGAAAAAGAGAGTGCATTTTGAATTTTATTGGCATTCGACGTTGCACTGATTTGGTTGAGCAGGACCCGAACAAAT
Source organism: Taenia hydatigena (assembly GCA_036345935.2). Taxonomy (NCBI): domain Eukaryota; kingdom Metazoa; phylum Platyhelminthes; class Cestoda; order Cyclophyllidea; family Taeniidae; genus Taenia; species Taenia hydatigena. The sequence continues at coordinate 73,890 of JADWOT020001624.1, read as the reverse complement.
GCTTACATCACTCTCACTGCACTACTGGTGCTCTGCGTATCATCCGGGCGAAAAATGATGTGTCTTCGGCGTAAATTAACCGAAAAACACCAAGGTGCACAAGAGAATAGGCAATCGAGAGGTTTAGCATCCCGGTTTGCTAAGACATCAAGGAAAAGTAGCCAATCTCTCCAGCTCTCGTAAGTACGTCCTTTTAAAGACCAAATGTAGAAACCAACTTGAGTTAATCCAAAAGTTGAACATGTATTTGTAATTGTAGACAAAACGAAAAGCCTAGAAGCAAAAGATGGGATCAAAGAACGCCAAAGGCCTTGCAATGGGGACAAAAGCAAGGTCGATCGAAATTTGGGCCAAGGATCCTTTGATTACAGGTAATGCATAAATGAATAGCTTATGCACTGGTTTTCAGGTTCAATGATTTGACTTTTAAGCTGTCAATTTGTTGCAGATACTTCGTCTAAGACGTTAAAGGTAACGACCGAATCCAGGCTATCAAAAAAGGAGATGCTTATTTGTAAAAAGCGAGGAGCTTGGAAGCAAAGCCTTAAGATTTAGGTGAGAAAAATTTTCTGCTCCAAAGATGAAAACAATCTCCTCAGAAAATGGAACCGATAGGACCCTTCCACGTGAAGGTTTCACTTCGATCGTTTCCGGCAAGGCACCGCACATTTAACAGCAACGCAGAGCAAATTTGAAATTCCCTTTACACATCCATCACTCGCCGCCACGGCATTTGACAACGCCGATTTACTTTAGGACAAAAACTCCACCATGAAATTTGGTGGCTCATCGGGACTAACTCCAACCCTCTCTAGCGAAAATCATATCATTTAGAAGGCATAAAATCCGCCTAGGCATCGCGTGGGGACGCGCCAGCACTTAGTGATCGAGAGACGATTGGAGCTACTTAGGTCATGCAGTGACTATGCTGTCCTCACAATAGCAAAAGTTTTGTGGCCCGCTATAGCCACTCTGTAAAGTATCCGTGGCCATCTGCGATGTTATATAAAGGAGTATACATCAGGAGTCATCTAAATACCATGGAAGAGGTCATGGTATCCACGATGGGTAAAAACGAGAGCTTTAGCATCTCATTCATTACTCCATGCATAAGTCCAGTGGGAAGAGCTGATCCGAGGGAGGGAAAGAGGCGTAGCTAATCAAAATTGCAATTAAGTTGGTAGTGAGATTTGTATAGGGATTTCGCCATTTCGTGTGCGACTGCGGTGATGTGCCTTGCCGTCATCGCATAACGGAACCCCTACAAAACCACGTTCCTCTGTAGCCAAAGAAAACATTTGTACTTGCTTAAAAATGCCCTTTTTAAAAGGAGGAATCCAGTGGCTCGGAGTACATTTAATCAAACCGTGTTTGTCTCATAGCGAACGGCAGCATCTGCCCTATTAAAATTCCTTCTTTTAGTTTCGTCGGTTCTAACTCTCCATCAACGGAATGACAACTGAGTCGTGCCAGTAGACCCTCCTATCCTCAGCTGCTCTGCATGTCCCATGGCTGCCACACTTACCTCAACGCTTCGATGAAGCACGAACGGCTTTGGCTTTAATGCATCTGCCATCACGAGAAAGTCACTTCTAGGCAGACAGTCGGGTGTAAGCCAGGTTTCACACTTACGGGACCGGTATTATGTAACAGTTTTATCACCCGAGGAGAACAACTGAATGCCTGTGTTCTCTGTTTTCCACCGGCTTAATTTGAATGATCTACCACAGAGCGAACCCTTGCGGTTGTTTGCATAGGCACTTGCAATCTGGCCACCCATTGTTGCATCTGACTCCAACGGCCCTCACCAAAAAAGATACGAGTCAGAGGCTTCAAAAGACCAAACATCCGGTTACGCTAAGCCAATCACTAAGCGCATCTTGATAATAGCAGATTCATCTCTCGCCTAGCAAGTTGACAAAACTTTTACCATTTTAACATCTATAGAGTTGTGTTTAAATAAAACAAATGGAGTTATAAAGGTCCAATGCAACTAATAGACACTTTTAGGCGGTATAATCTAGAAAGACTCACTTTTGATGACCGATCACCTCTAAATGTTAGCAAAATCTTGTGCGCTTCCATTTGGTTCCCATCAGAGTCATTTAAGCTACTCTAAATACGATTGTTTAGAGTTTAGTCTAGACAACTAACTGCTTGCAGTTGAGGAAGAGGTCAAGGATGAGGCAGTGAATGTGAAATCGTGCGATCTCTTACAGCAATACGACATGCCTCCGAGTGCTTGACTAGCCGCGCCTATTTTCGAAGAGACGGTGCTCTTGTGAACACCTTTGAAATATTGCAGAAAGATCCATCGCTTTATCAAATGATTCTCAAAAGGAATTCATGGCAAAGTGTGGCATCAATTGTCCACCTCAATTGTAGAAGCTTCGAGGTTAACTGAATTGACAGAGGCAAATGTGAATGTGGCAGTTTGCTTGCTGGCATTTACTACAAATCTTATAGTTAGAAAGCAACAAAATATTGTCACTAGGACGACGCCTAGTTCGATTCTGTTACAAACGCTTAATCCTCATGAGGTAAGAACGTCAACAGGTCGACTATGCTATCTAATATTAGCTATAGAAGGGATACCACAGCTGCCTCACCGCCTTAGTAAGATGGCGGTGTGGGCTGTGCTGCCAAGCCCTCTCATTCCAAAGTCTGGAGGTGCACAATGCCACATAGGCTAATGGAAAGGGCTAGTCAAAAGATGGGAGGGCACTCACAAGCAGCCACATATGATGTCGGTCTAAGAGGGTTGACAAGCAGGGTGTGAATGACCAAATGAGTGCTAAGTGTTGCCTTTGGGCCGCGGCACCAACTCCAACATCACTCTGACCTATACCGATGTGTGGATTCATCTGCACACAACTTTAAGATTCCGAGCCTTTCTCTTTCACCGCTAACAATGTAGACTACGGAACTGTTTTAACGAACAATCATGTTTTAAAACGACCTTTCTCTCCCTCGTTATTAGCTGCCTGTCCGTAAGCATCCAGTTGTCGCTTTCTAACCATGGTGAAGAGAACACATGATCTGTTGAGCTCATTTCAGTCATGAAGATAGATTATGCAAATGTGAGTGACCCAACACCCTCATCTCACTGGTCGATGGGGCTTGCATAGTCGGACGCATGAGAGCTTGCAACTGCTTGACTGACGAAATTGAAGGCGAATACTTCCATACTAAAATGCTCCATGTTCGGCACTCAGCGACATCCAGAAGCACATGATTCTTTAAGAGTGGCATTCATAGTGTAGACTAACTACATTTGTGTGGTGTCTCTTCTGCAGGTTGCAGCGTGAACGATCTCGATATTGAAGTCATCGAATTAAACAGAGGTGGTCACTTGGCCATCGACAGACTAAATATGCTGGTGGAGAGTGTGGCACGATACACGGAGAGGAGAGCTTCGCGATGGAAACACATACACGTGCGCCGCCTGTCAGAAGCCACAGTTGGCCACGGGGCTCACTTACATCCGTCAAGCCCCTCCCATCCTCATCGTCTGATAGAACAGGCTAGTGGACTTGCCATCACTTCTCTCTTGGAGTCGACATCCTTTCAACCACGCTCCACTTAGTGTAGCTTAGTGGTAAACGCAATCTCTGTCATAATAACTGGCAATCGATATACGCCAAACATTAAATGCGCCAAAAAAGTTAATAACTTTCTGTCATTTGCCAGAAAGACAGGTTCAGAATGTACTACCAGCTGCAGCAAATATTTGCTTTCCTTAAACTTATGTACAGAGCATAGTGAACTGGACACACTTATGCGTTCTTCGCTGTAGGTGCATGCGTAATGTGGACCACTACTAACTAGGCTTCAGTAACCCAGTTGCTACGACACAAGCAATTAGGAGAAAAGGAAAACTTATCAATCGTGGCTTGCAATTAAATGAAATCTAGCGGCAGAGTTACGGGCCTCCTAACAAGGCCTTATCAGTGAGGTACTTAAGCTTTGTTGTAGTTTGCATTTGCCTCAATTTAAGGCTTATCCTCCTTCAAACCATGGTGACTTTGTTGTCAAGCGAATCGCTCAGCTCACACATGGATCCGTTATCCACTGGAAGATTTTAGAGGGCTGGGCGAATAGGTGACTCTTCCGAACATCCACCTGCGATTACTTTTTGCAATAATATACATATTTTGCACGTGATTAATTTGATTGCAAGGACGAAGTGAGAGTAGGCTGATTCCATAATGCTGATTATGAGGCAACTTATTCGGCACCACGATGGATGCGACTTGAATAACAAGACTGCAGCTAGCATGCTGGATGGCAAGGCTTGATAGTGCGTTGAGCGATGTGGCATAGACACGCGAAGTCCAGAGTTAGCATTCTTTCTAGAAATAATTTAACGGTAACTCGTTTTGGAATTGTAAAGCACATTGAAAATGGTCTTTGGTTGAAAAATAGGAGCCCTACAGATGATGTTATCACCGAGTCCATTTGGAAGGTTACTTATTTATTTATGGGGCAAATACGGCCAAACGATTTGGTTGTAACTCATTTCCATCTGCTTTACAGCTCGCGTCAAATCTTTAAATGTTTCAGGCTGGGTGTAGGACACTATTTGACATCACACGTCGATTTTGATTCCGATGATCAGATTGTAGCCAATCAAAAGTCTAATGGTTAGCACTCATACGGTTATGCCATCAAATTTGAAATATTTATCCGCGGAAGACAAATGCGACCATGCATGGGGAAAGACAGGTGGGAGCTGAGCCATTCCATTAAAGACATGGGATTTCACTCAATTCGGTCTCATCATTTGTCTTCCTTTTCTTTTTTCAATAACACAATGTACTGCCTCGCTCCCACCGCTTTGGAGGTGGGCGTCCACACAGGGTGATGTATCATATACATAAGCGATTGCGTTGCCTAATCCATCGAAGCGATCAGAGGCAATGCCTGGCAGAGTTAGATCCATGTTCCATGTCACAATCAAGGCCCACAGGTCGGTTCACACCCCAAGATTCCTTTTTGTAGGAACGAAATGGCTCGATCGATACCTTACCATCAACACCCTAAATGTGCTAGACCACCTTTTCCGAATATGGATCCGAATCTCATCGCCAACACGTAGCACAATGATGCTTCGATTGGCCTCACTCCTACCCAAAACACCCATGAATTGGTGCTAACCAAACTGGATCCTACTAACCTAAGTTGCAAGGGCGAGAAAGAGACTGTCCTTCATCTCATAATGTCTATCCATCGTAAGGATAGACCAAACCACTACACAGGGCACGGAACACGTTTCGCATACCCTCAACACCCACTCTCTCCCTCAACTGATCCATCACTCAACTGCAGTAGCTTGAGCATGAAACGCTCCTCGTTTGAGTCGATGACACCGTTAAAACCGAAAACTACAACATTTTAACACTAATCACCTAAGCTGTGTACACTTTTAGGGCATAGGATCTGGGATCACATTTAATTATAACTAAAGCAAAAAAGTAGCCTTAATCAACCGCCATCGTCCAGCAGTTCATAGGCCCTTCTGTAGGGTTAATTAAGGCCACGTTGAATGGACATTCGATGGCCTACTCTAATGGATCCCCCTCTCTTTTGCTTAAGCGGCCGTCGTCTAAGGTCAGAGGTCTAGCAAGAAAAGAAGGGCACATGGATAGCCGTCCTAATCCTTTCCCTTCCCTTCATCTTTGTTAATAAGCTGGATGCAACTCAACCCCCAGTAAAATGAATGAAAGAGGAGCAACGTCGTGTCAATGCGATATAATTTTGGGTCGCACGTGAATGTAATGACTAATGCAGCAAATTTGTGAATACTTTTCCCTGCAGCCTTAGCCACTTCGTGATGACGAGGATCCCAAACCATGTCAGCAACATTTAATCGTGTATCTACACCGATGATACATTCCCTAGCCTTGAATTCTACCATTTTTGTCGTCAATGTCGCGAATTAGTGGAGTGGTGATGATATCTGCCAAATATATTGCAAGCCACAAATTGCAATAGCAAAAATGAGTGTAAGTGATGGAAAGGAAAGAGAGCGCGTCTCGAATTTCAGTCACACTTAACGTCACACACATTGAGTGGGGCAGGAACAGAAGAAAAGCTTGCATCACTTTCGCTACAGCACGGGTGATCGACGTATCATTCGGGCGACAAATGAGGTGTCTTCGGCTCAAACCAATCGAGAGGTCACCAAGATATGCGAGAGGAGAGGTGACTAAGAAAGTAAGCAGTCCAGTTTTCTGAGACAACTAAGGAAAAGTCTCCAATTATATTTGCCAGTTGAAGCCTACTATGGAAATAAGTAGCATGTGCACTGATGCCATGGTTTCATAAATTGCCCTTCAAGCTCTTTAATTCTTGTCCGTACATCGAATCAATAGGTAAAAGGCAAAAACTAAATTAAGTTTGTCAAGGAGCCAAACATGTACTTGCAGCTAGAGACAAAACAAAAAGCTTATAAGCGAAAGTTGCAAAAGAGGAAGAATAATGTTCTAACTGTAATGCTAAAATTAATGTCTCCATAAATGGGACCAATAGAACCCTCCCACATAACGGCGACACTTCGATCATTACCTCTCGTTTATCAGCAAAGCGGATTACATTTTAACCTCCATCTACACTTTAGTCTCTCATCGCCCCGGTATTTAACGACACTAATCTACCTTAAGATGGTAACCACAACATGAAGTCTGATGACTCATCAGGACTAACTCCTTCCTTCTCTACCTAACGTCGTATCAAATTAAAGATATCTGTGTAAACATTGCATGAGAGATGCGTCAGCACTTGGCTGTTGAGGGGCGATTGAGGCTACTCAGGTCGTGCGTTAACGCATGCTGTCCTCACAATAGCGACTGTTTTGTGGTCCGCTAGAGCTACTGTGTGGGCGTTTGGGGACAGCTGCGGTTTGCATTGGGCGATTTTACATCAGGAATAGTCAAAAGATTAAAGGAAAGGTCATGGTGTCCACAAGGGGTGAAAAAGAGCTTCATCCTCTCAGTAATTACTCTATACACCAGTCCAGTGGGTATAGGAAGGCAGTTGTAGCTCACCTAACCCATCGTTAAACGAAGTTAACAAGCCACATTTTTGTTCGCCCACTCTTTGACAAGTAAGAGTTGGGTCCGAGTGGGAGAAAGTGACGTTGCAAAGTAAAATTGTCATTTAAATTAGCAGTGGGATTCGCATGATCAATTTGCCATGTTTTCTTGCGACTGTGGACGCCTGCTAATTGGTAGACCTCCGCTTCCCATTGCATCTGCTATTCAGTCGAGTGTTTTTAGGCAATTTACCAAGCAAATGCCTCCTTTTTGCAGCATGCATCAACTACATTAATTGGACAATCTCACGGTGATTGCGATGAATTGCCTTTCGCTTATCTTCTCTATGGAGTAACGATGTCTCCCAAATAATGCTAGCCCCTATTTTAAGGGACTGCCACTTTGTTTGAATATGAGGAATTTGAGTAGCTTTGTATAGATTTGAAAACCTTGGTTGTTCTCAAAACGAACGGCATTTAAGTCAATAAGGAGAAGTCAGGAGCGTAGCTGCGTTTTCCACTTAAATTTAGCCCCTAGCCACATTAACACTCTTCCTTAATTTCAGTGGGTTCTATCGACCTCCTTTTACTTTCTGTCTGCGCAACGACTCTCAAAGTTCTAAGTCGTGCCGGTTGACCATCCTACCCTCAGCTGCTCTGCACGTCGGCAACGGTCCCCTTGAAATTCGTCTTGAGGAAAGCCTGCGGGCGCTACATTTACTTCAGCATTTCACCAAAGCACCTACAGCTTTGTCTTTAAGTTACTTTTCATCAGAAAAAGTCACGTTAAGCCAGATAGTTCGGCATCATGTAACAGTTTTATCATTGAAAAAACGAAAAATTCGTATTTTTCCTTATTACGACAGCCCTATTCAAACAATCAATCACGCGGCGAACCCCTGTAGTTGTTTGCATGAGCATTTGTAGTCTGGACTCTGATGGCACTGACAAAGTGATTGCCACCAAATCGTTGCACCGATTTAACTCTAACGTCTCTCATCGAAAAGAGAGATCAGTCAGAATAACCAGACAATCAAACATTCGGTCACACTGAACCGATCACCGGGTGAAACTAATAAAAGCATATTCATCTGTCGCGCAGCCAGTTGGCACAACCATCACCACTTTAATACGGACAAAGATGTTTTTGCATATGGAATGAGCGATAAAAGTCCATGGTATTGAATGGATGCTTTTGAGGAGGCGTAAGCAGGGAAGTAGCATATTTGGTGAGCGATTTATCTCTAGACATCAGCGCAACTAGTTTGCTTTCCAGTCATTTAACATATCCTGACTACGATTGTCTAGAGTCTCAAGGTTAGACAAGCGTCTACTTGCGGTAAATTAAGGGGACGAGGATGAGACAGTTAGTGTATGAGGTCGTGCGATGTCTTACAGCAATGTGATATGGTTTCACGTGCCTTATGCCCACCCCTGTCTTCGAAGATGGGGCACTCTCTTGTACACCATCAGAATGTTGCAGGAAGATTTAATGACTCTCCCCCTTATTTTCCTCCTTGATTGCAGAAACTCAGAGGTTAACTGACTCAATAGAGATAAAAGTGAATGCGAGAGGTTGTTTGCTGAAAGGTAATAAAAACAACGTTTTGTTGGAGAGCGAAAAGCTATTGCTACTTTGAGGACGGCTAAGTTGGGCCTGTTGCAGACGGTTGAGGCTCATAGGGTAAGTACGTCGACAGCTCAACGTTGCGTTCTACCAGATGTGGGGTAGATACCTCGGATGACTCACCGACTTAGTGAAAATGGCGATGTGAGCTATTTAACTCCCTCCCCTTTTAACAGCTGGATGGACGTTAAGGGTCAAAGTGTTATGAAGAGGCACACTGTCAGCTAAGTTGATGAAATGAGCTGTTCGGAAGACCGGGACGATACTCACAAAGGGTTACCCCTGAATTTGGTCACGAGAGGGCAAATAGGCAGCATCTGAATGGCCAAATGACTGTCGATGGATGTCTATGGGCTGAAATGCCGCTCTGATATAAAGATGGCCTTTTGCGTGTATGGAGATCCATCTGCTCACTATGTAATTTAGTTAATTCTAAGATTTTTATTACACACAAAGCAGACCACAGACAGATTTCAGTAGAATCAAACGAAGGTACCACTTACCATTGGTCTTAGAAGCTTTTCCGTAATAGTATGTTGCCATTTTAATAACATGGTGAGGAGTAAGAATGATCTGTCATATGGGTGTAGTTTGGTGGAAGGCAGTAAGTAGATAGCAGCATGGATGAGTTGATTTGGCGGCGGCCAGGATTCATTGTAGTCATTTAAGAATCACTACACTTCCATCGCCATGAGGATGCTCACGAGTATCTACTGGCAGTGAGGGAGCATTTTAGCTGACTCACTTAAACATAGCACATTTCGAGAGCTATTCTTCGGTCAGACAATGACGAAGAGTAGGTTCGACATTATACGATTTTCGTACTTCTCCATTGTGCATAGCACCCAAACAGCATTGCCCTCTGTTTTGTCCTTGCAGCACAACTCAGTGAATGTAGCACAGCGTCCAAGTCATATGATCACTGGCTTGATCTCTCCTACAGTGTGCAGCAATGCTAGACTTTGCAGGCATGAGTTCGATGCAACTATTAAGACAATGTAGAAGCACATATAATCCTCGTGACCATGTGATTTTACTGGAGAAAAGTGTGGCACGATGCACAGGAGAGGAAGAGCTCCGTGATGGAAACGCATGCACTTGCAGCATCTACATCCATTGAGTGTCCTCCATCCCCATTATTCAATTAAACAGGTCAGTGGATGCACCAACACTTCTGTTCTGTAACCAAAAACATTTCAACTACGCTGCACCTGGTGCAGCACAATGGCAAAGGCCTTCTTTGCTCAAATGACTGCCTCTTTTAATGCACTTCGATGCACGCATTACTTCACAGAACACGAAGAACGTTCGATAACAGAAGGGAAGGAAAGTATAATGTGTTTGCCAACGAATTTAGTACTTAAGGTTGTGAGGGCAATTTAAAAGTGACAGACTCTAACTAGGTCATCAAGGTTTCTTTGGACAAGCAAATATTCATTACAATTTTAATGCCATTTGTCGAAGAAAACAGGTCCAGAATGATTAACAGCCTCAACAACTGTCCCCATTCCTTACACCTTTACACTAAGCATAGTAACTCAAGCACACCTAACGTCTGTCGCATTTCATCCGCACTTGGTCTGGATGCCTTCGGTGTACAGCTACTGACCATGCAACGATAGGTAGTCAAGTAGAATGAAGGTAACACTTTAAATCATCGCCATGGTCTGTTTGCACTAGTAGCCTACCGATAACTAATAGCTTACCAATGGTCAAAATTTTTCCATCTCATAAATTATTATCTGATTTGCATCTATTCAAGGCCAATTCTTCTAAAAGGCAGGGCTAAACGCAGAGGCATGCAAGTGCATCCCACCGGTCACTGCACGACCATGTCAACGATCCCACCCATCAATAGGCGGCTACATTTAGCAATGATGGAACGGGTGCTCTACAGGAACGCGTGATATAGTCACGTCAAAATGCCCAAAATGGTAAGCTACGTGTTCCTCAATTGCAGTAGGTAACAGTTTGCATACCCCTAAGCCCAAATTAGTACCTTAGAATGGTGTCATTCTTGGTGATTTTCCACAGTCTACAAACATGATCAACACAGATTTACTGGCGCACTTGAAGAAGGCAAAACACTGCTACATTGCTTGTGCTCTAGAAGCAAGCAACTCAAAATCTCACTTAAATTTCTGAGTTTTCTATACTACTTGAACCCAAGCTACCATCAGACGACATGAGGTGATGAAAATCATCATTTGAAATGATGTGAAAAAAATGCGGATAAAAAATTAACACAGTACCTAGATCTCATCCAAATGCAAAGGCTGCTAGAAGGTGTTTTTTGGCAGGAGGAGGCCTTGCGTTGCCTTACCGCTAAGTTTTATCACATTCTTCATACAATATCGACTAGACGTACTGCACCAACATCCGTTTGGTCTTCAGGAGACATTTGTAGGAAACATCTTTGTCTGCGATTGAAAAAATATAGGCGAACACCTCTAAGGCAGTGGCCGAATGATTAGTGAGGTTGACCGCCAAACACTGCAACGCCCAACTGCTTTCCATCTCGAATCTTCAGTGAACCCGTGTAGGTGACACTCATTTGGCCACTTTTCACAATTCTCCAAGTTGATGCGGATGTTATCAGTTGTTTCGCCATCACAGGTGTTTGTTGCTAAGAGTCCTTAGCACTTCAACCTCCAATTTTCACGTCGCCAAGAACAGAGAAATACATTTCGATGAGTAATGTGTCCATCATCTAACTGCCATGCTGGAAGCTTGATGAGAAACTTTTGCCTCTTAAAAACCAATTTGAACGCTTTTGGTGCAAAAGAACGGACTTAAATCTTAACCATCACATTTGCTGAGCAGATCTTTTGTGGCAAAAAAAGAGCAGGAGCACACAGATTCTGAGTAAGTCATGTGTGTATCACACGATGACAAGTGTTGATGGGGCTAATAATTGTATATTGTGAGGCACAGAACTAGAGTAGGACGACATTCTTTTGGCGAGTCAAAAGGCTAAATTAAACGCGACATCATGGACTGTCCTTGCATTTGCATAGGACCAACAGCAGTGTTTAAGTCTACTACCATTTACGCCACTGCTCCTAACTTCTTCCTTAACTTCATTTATCAGCAGTGAATGAAGGAGGAACGTGGGTGAATATACTGTCGTTGACTACAGGTTCTTTTTCCAACTGAAAGCTCGTTGATGCATTTATGCTGTAAGATGTAGTGATCACTGTCTGCTTTGGCTTGGGAAGCTTACTGCTGCTTCACCCCTTCGCATTGTTTTATGGAGTTGAAGGGGACCATCTCGTAATTTAATGCCCATTTTTACGCTTTGGAGACGAAGACAAGTCGATGCAGGATGTCTGTTGTAGTACAGACTTCAGAGAGCTGGTCGATTTCGAAATGCGTGTGAAATGTACAGGCATTGCCTGTTAAGGTATCTTATTTATTCGATGAAGCCTCTACAATTTTCAGCCGTTCTAGTGGCGAAAGATTTATTTGGGTTTGCTTGCTTTCGTGGTTGTTCTGTAGCAAATACATAGGAAAGAAGTGGATCTTATAAGTACTGGAGGCTTAGACAGAGCAGAGACCATCTCTTCCGCCTTTTGCGAGGTAGAAGGTGTTGCTTGTTCCCCTTGCTGTTGCACGATTGCTAACAAAGCTGATACGACTAATTGCTAAGCATGCGATTTTGTCCCTCCTTTGAGTACAAATGGGCATTCCGCATTGATGCACCTGTACAAACAAAACGAGTGAAATAAGAACATGTGCATCTGCATGTAAGTAGATGTTATCACCACATTTATATGTGTCAAGTGCTTATTTATGCCATAATGTCTGCGATGAGATGACCAAAGATTTAATTCTTTCGTCATACACGATGGTGGGTGCCTCAATCCCTCTAAGCGAAGCATCAGCTAACGGTCTAATCCGAAATTTCTGGCCTTATTCACCGTTAAGGAACGGATTTATTTGACCAATGGTTTGGTTAACATCTGTAGAGTGTCTTAAGGTCAAAGACGCCTCCAGAACCCTCTTAGTAAAGCGGAAATCAATGAGTCTAAATGTTTACATGATCATAACCGGCACTCCTCATTAAAAGATCAGTGCTTCAGATGCCTGCGAAGGCAAAATACTTTTCACAACTTTTCGAAAGTTAAACTTGATTGCTGATCTTCATTCACCCTGGACAATGGTGTTCTCGCTCACTCGCCTGTTTTTCCTTCCTCTCCCATTTCTATCAGGATTGGGCTCCACGCAGATTCCTTCCAAGGTGGCCCTTGCCTTCTTCGCGCACTCTTCAAATTTGTGTGTCATGCTCTTTTCCCAGAAGGCCACCATTTATCTCCTGTCTGGCTGGTAACCTCACTAGCATCCAGGATACACGTGCGCACATTGCAAAGTTAAGATAATTGATGGCACACATTGTAAGCAGCGCAGATTTTGTTAGAGCCAAATTTCCAAATTTACGACTCTAAAATTGCATAATTTGATAACTTGTGGCACTGCTAAGTGGAAATAGAAGGTTCAACACTTCTACTCAGTGATTTTGCTCTGAGTGTTGTCTGAGTGATCGAGGATTTCGTTGGGCGCTTCCTAGAAGGACTCCTTCAGCTAACAACTTAGGGGTGGCACAATTCAGCAAATCAGAAGAAATGAACCAACGAATGGAAAACCGAACTGCGAGCTCGTGTCGATAACATTGGAAGTTGTAATGCCCACTGGACCTTTCAAAAGAGGTCCAACTTCCTCTTTAATTAGGCCAAATTTTGAGCAGCATGATTGGGCTCTTATGCAACAGACACAGTAACTACTCTTTATTTGTTAATGCCTGCCAAACGAAATTCGATGAGTTCAAACTTTGGTAAGCATAGAAAAGCTACTTTATGTGGTGGCGACAAGAGCAGCTAACCACCGATCGCAGACGGAGGTGACGTTGATCAGTGAAGTTAAGAAGGGAATCCGGTCTTTATAATTGGCTAGAGAATTGTTGCCAAGGCACTTGGGGTCCCAAACGGCCCTTTGAAGGTGCTGCGAATGCATTCTCATCATTTGCAGCCCCATAGCTATCCCGAAAGCTCAGTTGCGAGAAGGGACTCAGGAACAGGGAATATAATGAGTTGAGGGTGACAAATAGAAGAAAAGGAAGAGGAGAGGGTTCAGAAACTTGCCGTGGATTGGAGCAATAAATGACATTCTCGTCATAAACAAAGGCACGTTTCTATAATTAGTCTTTGAGGTTACTTTTTTCCCGAGCAATTTTTGCAGCTCAACTTGTCCTGCAGCACTGTCGATCGATCCGTGGATCAATAGACTATCAAAATGGTAGAAATACAGCGACTGCACACCAGGTGGTCTTATCGATCCATCGACCGATGCAACGACTCATGCGGTTGGGTCAGCGAAGAGGTTCTGGATGCGAAGAGCATAGGTGACCAAATGTAGGTATTGAGGGCGCTGCTATCGCCACCTCTTTCTGACGCAGACGGATTGCACACCTTCAAGATAAGAGGATCATCGAACTGTCACATAGGAGAAGGAGGAGGAGGCTTACGACTACACCAACTCATAAAAGCCTTCCTTGCAAAAAAATGCAGACGCTAAGCCGGTAATATTTAGTAGCAGTTCATATCCTTTTAATCACCACCTCAGGTATGCTTGTGTTTAGTCCACACGCCACTCGTGTTCCCAACACCATCCTCCTACCAGTGATTTGAGCAGACCTGTAGATGGTTTCACCCTACGGGGAAATAGCATCACTCACAAAGGAAACAAGTGTTGGCGATGCAGACAATCAAGTGGTGGCACAGTTTTGAGGTGCTGCTAAAACTACTACTACTGCCAAAGTGCTGTTTTAAAGTTCTGACGACCCGATACAACATTTTCTAGCAGAGAGATGGAGGCATTACAGAAGACAACGTTGCGGATAAGGCAGGTTCTCAAGATTGAAGTAAAAGACCTTTCAAATGCTGCAATTTGTGTCCGCCAAGAACTGAGCGGTCAATGAAAAAAAATTACCTAAACAAAGGACTGGACACTGGTACTGCCGTTGTCTTTGGAATGCATTTCAACGCCTGTGCCTGCACGCCATTAAAGAAATAAAAACATCCAACAACAACTCTAATTACAAAGTACCGAAACACTAAATCAGGCCAGCAAAGTAACGTCCAGTCACAAATTTGTGTGTTCGTGGGCCAGTGTATCGCAGAGTTAGACCTGGCACTTCCTCTTGGAGTAAAATTTCAATGTATTTGTTTGTGCATTCTCGACAAGCCTTTTGTGGTGATGAGGTTGCATGCAAGAAAAAATCTAGTGAATCACGCTTAAGTTTTAGTAAATCCTTACCAAAGAAAGGCAATGGCAACATCTAGAAGAGCAGTAGCAAGAGCACTGCATCATGCGTTTACGAAAAGAGTTTGCCCATTTGATAGGAAAATTCACCACAGTATACACGTCTACGGTTGTATTGCCGAGAAAATAATCACACTACACTTTGGTTGGTTTATCCAACGGGTCAAACCCAACTCCATAGGAAAAAAAGACAAGTAGTCTTTATCAGCTTTGCTGTTAACATTGTAAACAACCTTCTTGCTAGCCTTGATTTGGTGTTGAGAAGCACACGTCACGTATGCATGCTACGCAACAGCAAAAATGAATCCGACCTGGGTTGTGGAAACCATTTCCCAAATGCCCAAGGGCAATACAAATAAGGTGGGAATCGGGCGAATTACACGCTCACATAGCTAAGACGATCACTTCACTGTCCAGGTTAACCAACTCAAGGATAGGCGTTGACTGCATCCACGCCTTCTGCCACAATATTGCATTAGTCACAGTGACGGATACCTGTGATGGAGGACGCGACTTCAGTGTAAGAAATCACACCACCTCAACCCCACATAACGGCAAATTTGGCACCCCATCCACTGTAGGCGCAAACAATGTCCACTGGGTGGCCACCATGTAAACGACGTATACACCGATTTGCAATGAAGGCACCCATGTACTGGAGCAGCTCAAAGTCACCCTGAAGATTGCTTGCAAAAATTATTGAGCTTGACAGGATCAGTCAATTCATGAGGGCGTGAATTCATTGATAAACACTACGTCGCTGAAATAAAGCCTTGTAATGCTGTTATTACTTTGGAGTGGATGCGGCCTCCACCTTAATATGCTCAGCAGTTGATGTTGACAGAATCAGAACAGAGGCTGTCGCCCAGACGTATCAAGGATGCTTGAAGGTGTCGGCATCAAAAAATTGATCTCAAATATATAAAATGAATGAGATGAGACCTATGAGTGAAAAATGATTATACAAAGTCAAAAACCATTAGATAAAGCAGTGCTATATTAGGGTGGTATATTTTTAAGATGAGTTTTTAAGCCTTACACAGTCCCTAAAATAGGCAATGCAGATATGTCGGGATAACAAGAGATGAGATCTGCATAGACACCTCAACTGTGCATCCTCGCCACTTGTTATTTTTGGAAGATGACAATCACCTCAAACGACTGTTAAGTTATGCCCATCACATGTACGAAGACTAAGAATTCTTGACCGCAACCCATTTGCTCATTCTCTAGTCACCATTGCGGGTCAGCTCTAAGCACTCTGTAAAGAAATGACCATAAAACTCAATTCGACAAATCAGTAGTACCTATGGAACTAGATATTTTCAGGTTGAGTTGTTTTCTCCCTTTAACATTCCTGCCCAACAAGAGCTAAATGGACCAACCGTCTCCCATTATACTACACCTTCTGGCCCTTAGTTATAAATTAAGTAAATTAACATGTAACTTTGCTATTTAGTTTTATCCCACCTATCTCTGCATTCTTATGCACCCTTGCTTTATTCCCTCGATGCATTGTTCTGCGTTTGTCTACATTTACACCTTCTCATCTGTTGACATACAAACCCACACTAGTCATTATTATTATTCATTTAAAACAAGTTATAACATTCTACACTTCTCTATCTGCTTCATATAAAATCAGCCAACCTCGCAAGAATTTAATTTGTACTGCTCCTACTTTGGTCCTTTCACTGCATACCAACGCGTCAGTACACGACTTACTAACCCATTTCTGCATCAACCAACAATCGTGCTCCCGTCAATTTATCTCATGTACATCTGTGATACAGAGTATGGAAAACCTCGGCACTACTGTAGACTAAAAATCGAATTCTAGCAATGGAAGCGTAGAGCATCCTTAAGGATTTGATGTCGATGTTGAAGCGAAGCGAGATCGTCTGCAGTAGTAATCACCGTTTGCAGAGATGCCACTTCTTCCATGTTAGATGAACGAATGCTAACTTACAACCCTAAAAGTTGGTTCATTTGCTTGAATGACTCACGACCCAAGTTTTGATTTGAATACTGACATACCTGCGGAAGTAATGTGTGCGAGATCCACCTAAACTTCATTGTTAAATTTTGTAAATAAACCTACATCATTTTGCAGATAAAAGACGCCTCAAAAATACATAAAGTAATAAATGAATTGGCTGGGGACAAAGAAATTGCATCTTACAGCGAGCATAATGGTGCTCATTACGCAATTATAAGGTGCTCACTGTGCTCGTAATGCTCCATATCAATCTTACTGCAGCTGTGGAACTTGTGTTTGTAAAATGCTCCCAATGGTAAGAATTTTGCCCACCAATTTGCCGTCAGGTCACAATCGTATCTTTAGAGGCTACTAAAGTTACTTCAGAAGATAGATTATTGAACCAACTTCATTGCCCTAAGAAACAAACATTTCCAAAGAATTAAGGTGGGAACCAGGGCCCAATTATTAGAAACAGCAACGTTCGCCACAATGTTTATGCTTAGTGTCCAAATTTGACAGTTAAACGAGGTAGAAATTTGAGGTCTTTTGTTAGAGCATGAAACTTATGTTTAGCGTTGAATGCTCAGTAGATAAATATGCATGCGTACTGGTCTTGATGCCAAATCGTGGTTAAAATGGAGACCCTAGGCCCAAATCTATGCTTACCTTAGGAGGTACAGATTAACCTAAATAAGTAGATAGCAAAATGTTGAGTGATGAAGACTTACAAAGTAGGGCTGTTTTTAAATAGCTCTCAAGCAAAAACTACAATCCATCAGGACCTTGGCAGTGAATAAAAGACGCAGGAACAAAACTGCACGTCAAAATTGGCAGTAGCAGCAGAATTCAACCAAAAATTGAAGCAATCTTGTGCTGCAACAAAGAATGTCATTGGACAAACAGGAGTGTTAAGATCAACAGGGCACAGATTGTGTAAAATGTAAATAGACTAATTTAGGCAATCGGCGGTGACTTTGACCACCAAGGATTGCGAAGTCGTCCTCTAGCAGCTTCGGAATATTTTACTGTAATGAATAATGATAATATATATCAACAACGCAAGCACCCAGGGAAATGCGAACATTGGAAAAGAGGGCTGGGAAATGAAATTTTTGACACGATTTCAAAATTGTGACGGCAACAGCATCGCCATCCCTATAGACTCCATTTTGAGATCCATCCCAACGGCAACATTATTGTTAAAGTTCTGATTGCCAAAATCCATTACGTTTCGAATGCAAACATTTGCTCTCTAGTCCTGCTGTTACTTATCCTATACAGCACTTTTTGGGGCTACAGAATAATTTGATCTCCATCGTCCTGCAACATGCCACTAGGTACGAGCTCTGGTGACAACTACCGGTGTTAATAAAGGCGTAAAGCCGAAGGATGAATTTGACCGTTCTGTAGCTGTTTATACAATTGCCGCCGATCTGTGGTTGTAAAATGCTGCTGCATCTGTCCCTTTGTACTTGCTCACCTGATTGCTTGCTTCTGCTGTTGCCGCATGGACTAAGTGGTATTCGTGCACTCTTGTCGGTGAGTGTCTAAAAGTTGATGCGCCATTCATTTAGCGGATGGCGATGGATGGTAAAAATCCACGTGGATATCACAGGTTAGTGAAACCGACAGCCAACGGACAAAAAAGGCCAAGCTGCCCTGGGCAGTGATGATGGACACAACTACAGTAAGCGCTGACACCGAGACACACGCGGATGTGCTAACCGCATTTAAACGGCGATATCAGCAGGCAACAGTAGTGGTGGGAATTTTGAAAATTTTTACGACTGTAATAATTACCAAGAGCTTTAATGGGTTTTTAGAAGGAATCGAAGAAATGGCTCTCAAACAAGTCACTGTTATTTGTCCAGTTCCTTCATTATGGAGTGCACCCCACTTTTACGAGAGGTATTTTGTAACCTGTTTAACAAGATTAAAAATTTCATGGACATTCCTTTGAAGCTATTCTCAGCAAAAAAGAATGTTAACACAGACACTCATTTTAATAACGCCGTAAAGCCTAGTAAAGCACTTCCGCATCATTATACACCAAAGTGCCAGCACACTAATGCATAGATGAAAAAAATACCAGATAATGCGATAGGCTATCTGTTTTTAAGAATCTTTTCGTCGCTTCCCTTCATCAACTTTATGCATTAATCTTCACAACGTAGGTATAGCCTTATAAATTTTATAGTGACTCAAGGAGCCACTAAATGCGTTATCTTGCATTGGGGCCCAAGTTCACATGCATTTCGCCGTAGCTTCTTTGTGCTTAAAAAATGTCTAGGAGTTAACATTGCGCTGAATTGTATGGCCCTGCAACGAATAACCCTCGGCCGCCATTCACCCATCACAAAGAAATTAATAAAGAACCAGGTTCTTAAAAAAAAGAGGTCTGACATAATGGGCAAGGCGTGTCTATATTCCTGCCCTTTCACATAGATTCAGTAGAATGCTCCATACGGCATTTCTCCAGGTGATCAGATTCCAATGTCTTTCCTTTCGTTGATAGTTCTCTTGTTAAACAGGGGATCAGAATTAATACCACATGTAGACGCTCTTTCCATGTCTTTGTTTTGGTGCACAAATTGTCCTTAGAATTGTGTTGTCCTCGCGGCAACTTTCATTTTACTCTTTTTGACGTGCCTTTTTGCGCCGCAAATAAAATTACTGAATTTGGAGAAATGAAAATTTGTGTGTTGGTAATGAGCACCTCAAGTAGTGAAGGACATCATTGTAAGTTGGGCCAGCCGAGTAGTGGTGTGAGTGAGTAATTTGCTATCCGCTATGCTTTCAAATGGAATTAATGTGGGCAGGCGCTACATCTAGTCTAGGCGAGGTACATTTGAATGCACAGATTGCTGCCAGCACATTTTACTCATTACTCTGTGGATTCTCACTTAAGCGGCATCGCATGGAGAAAGTGATGGCG
The DNA here is from genome assembly GCA_036345935.2 of Taenia hydatigena. NCBI lineage: Eukaryota > Metazoa > Platyhelminthes > Cestoda > Cyclophyllidea > Taeniidae > Taenia > Taenia hydatigena. Next base: position 53,996 of record JADWOT020001624.1, on the reverse strand, counting down.
TAAAGTTATTACCGGAAGCAGCTGAGTGTCATGCTCTCCACATACACTCACCCACCCACCCAAAACGTCGCGCTTTCGCCCACTCAAAAAGTAAAAAATTAGCGATTTTGGAAACGGGAGATGGGAAAGAACAATAAAATAAACCAGTTGGATGAACAAAGAAATCGTTGTAATTGTCCTTTACAACTCTAATTCCTGGGTGAACTTTTGCGCTTCGATGGAATCAAGAGTCGTGAAAGGACAATGAAAAAACGAAACCCTGAAAAATTGAGGCTGCATCTAATACCATTTGGTTTTGCAATTCACAAATTTGTGCATTTTGGTTTGGCTAGATCATGGTTTACACAAGCGCTTCACAGGAAAGTCTACTTACGATATTTTTAAATATGCAAATGTATTTTCCACCTTGGACTCATTCGCATCTCTCCATTCCAACACGTTAAATCCACCAAAATATCCCATTGTGGCAAAAATTAACTAACGATGGATAGAAGAGAAGTAGAACTTAATGACGATGTGGTAGCATCTATCCTCTTTTGCAGCCGCTTACAAACACTCAGCTCTTGACCTGGTTTGTAGGCCACTTTCATGGCCTGTGCCACACTGGGTGCTGGCAGCGTGCTGATTCGAAATGTAGTCATGAAACTGTATGAGTTCCTATTTTTCTTAAAGTAGCTTTTAAACAGACTTGTCTAGTTTTATAAAGAGTGACATTTAATTAATTTTATGGAATGCCCAAAGGCTGATCCGATTCGGATGTTTTTTCGTGACATTAGCCAAATAATGTTGCGTGCAATAATATACAGACATGCCAAGTTTCAGGCACCTGCAAATTCAAGCGCAGACGCCTATTACTAACTACGAGCTGTTTCTCGTACATTACCTTAGCACGCTCTAAATGCTTTTTTGGAATTTAAGGTATGATTTGGGGAAAGAACGCAAGCCGTTTGGCCTTAAATTGTAGAATACTACCCTATTTGACCTTCACGTAGTTGGTTAAGTGTTGTCGCCAGGTTGTGATAGTTCACGCGCATCTTGTATCTTTCATACACTGAAACCTATCACAGATCGGATTATAAGGGTAAACAAACTCTCATCACACTTTGACGACCAAGGATGCCATAAAGTTTATTCAGCACACGTAAACACGCCCACGCAGGAGCTCTGAACCTATTTAAGTGTGCGCTGTACTGATGTGGAACCGCAAAGTTGATACGCAGAAACGAAGAAAAGGATCCATGGCAGCAAGATTTCCAGCACCGGTAGCACTGGCATTCTTCCTCCTCGTGTTCACCTTGTCCATTTCATCAACATGGGCAGCAACCTTGGTGTCGATGAGTACAGCAGGTGATGGAGGAGTTCAGCCAACTCTATGGGAAGAAATCAAATATTTTTTCAAGATCCGTCCTTGCCTAGTAAACCCAAAATACTGCAACTAATCGGACTAAGTATCTTTGGGCATGTGGAAGAAATGTATTTGGCTGCATACAAGAACTTACGCCTATACATGCACCTCACTCATTTGTGCTCACTAACATGGCTGCATTGTTGTATGTTCTGATCATTATGTTTTCCGGAAGATGGCACATAAATTCATTTCATATCATCCAAAACCTTTTAATTACTATGAATAAATTGCTCAACGTACGTGTTGTTAACAGTGAAATGGTGCAATGGATGAGCGGCTTGGGAGTTATGGGCTAACCTTTGTGTTTTTTACATATTTTTGCCGGGTAACTTTCCAGCTGTCTAAGTACTCTCTCTGTTATGGTCAAGAGTTTTTATCTATGTTGGCACTGCATTTAGTTATCACAAACTAACCAGCGAGATTAGCAAAGCATTTCCAGATGGTTACTGAAAAGTGTGCCTCCTCTTTTAAAGCTATGCCATTGCTCAAGTTAGTTGCAGCAAGAGCTGCTTCAAGCAAAAGTGGAGTGAAATCGTAGAAATGCACCAAATTTCTCCATATCAAGCCGAAATGGACGGGGCTCCTGACTTGTCTTGAATTGAGGACGGAAAAGATTATTCCCTACTGACAATATATTCAATGCAATTGGTTACATTCTATTACTTGTTAGGCGGTTGCGTCCTTACTCTTAATGGCAGCGATTTCCACTCGTCTGGGCTGATAACGCCTTATTTTAAGCCCGAGGTCCCAATCACGAGCCTATTTGACCTTCTCACGCCAGTTCATTGGATTGGATAGGATAATGGGACGACTAAAAGCTGTTTTAATGACTGCATGTTAGGAGTGGCATTATGAAATTTTAAAGAGATTTTGCTCACTGACAAAATAGTTTCCGAATCTAATTCTAATCAACTCTTTTGTAGTGGAGTGTTTGCATTTCGACGGTGTCAATGATGGGGGAATATTCAAAAAGACCTAATACTGGAAGCCGATTGAAGTTAATCCACATAATCAGATTCACTTTATGTCATTCATCACAAGCCTGCACCAACTCTTTGCAAGCCTCTTGCCCTTGTGAGTCATGCAATTCCGGTAGGCTATTGCGCTAGAAAGTGTTTTCGGGTTTCCGGGATGAGATTCCAAGAATAATGATTGAATGCAACCGAGCCAGTAACACATATCGACAAAGCATCATCTCAATTTCACCAAAACACGAAGCTATTGCAGCCAAAACGAGGAAAATTTGTACGCTGCTGAATTATACGCTCTAAAAATTTTCCAATTTCATCAAGATAAACTACGAAAATGAAGTCCTGCATGAGGCACGCCGTTTGACATCCCATTGATTAGCAGGTTGTGCAGTGCATTTTTGAAAAGATGCATTTTTAAATTTTTGTTATTGTGCTCCGACAATTAAAAATCGGAGGTGGAGCACAATCTTTGCAAAATATGGGGCCTAATCCGCTAACCATAAACATTATGTTTTATGGGATCACGTTACATGAACGAACCCTTGGTCTACATCTCTGTTTAGCGATTACTTGAGAGTGACTGCATGAGGGGCTAGTTGCACATTGCGATTTTCTTTTCCGTGAACGTGCAAGCAATTGTAGCCCCTCATGTCCGCAAGTGCTGCTTTGCAGACATACAGCGATGAAATGTACTAAGTATAAAGCTAAACTGCCATTGAATACGTCAAAACTTCCTTGTAATGGAGAAGGGAATCAAAAATCACGCTTAGTGCTATTTGGCTATGATGATCGAATCTAAGCATGCTAAGCTGCGGCTACGATTACACAAGCATGGCAAAAGTGGAACTTACAGGTATACGTTCTAAACCTTCCGAGTTGAAGCGATCATATTGTTGAAGAGAAAATTTGTTCCTTCTCTCGATCCATGGTGAAGTCGCCTTTATGTGGTCATTAAATATCGAGGAATCTCTAAAATACCGCAATCAAAACAAGCTTATACTAATATAACCTCTCACCCAACATAAGGTTTAATCCGAAGCGATCGTTAGTTTAGGCTTGTATTTGCGTGGGCTCATTCACTTAAATAAATAACGAGATTAGGGAATAAGGCACAGCCACACTGCAATCCTTGAACAACCTTGAATAACCAACCAAACGACTGTTTATATGATTATGAGATTTGAAGATGGGTTTCGTTGAAGTTCGGATTAAAACATTCTGACGCATTCCTCATGCATAACAACAGTAAGTCCGCGTTAACACAAATTAAATCGGTGCTTAAATATACATGGATGGGTAGAAATCGAATAGGACAAAATGCCTGCTCCTCAGTTTGATTTTCTGATAAGTAAGAGGTTAAAGAGTGCAAAATCATGAATAAAGCTTGCATCGTTCTCTTGACTAGAGTATTTGTGAGCCAGCTGAGAGTGTGGGTAGCAAATTTTTGCATAAAATCCATCAAATAGTGCCTTATTTCTAAAATATGAGCAGTGGAACTTTTACCAACAGAAGAGATCGAGAATTGGACCAAGCATTTGCATTTTATGTTTACTGATATGTGATCCTGAAATTTAACCAGCAGGATGCCAAATAATTATAAACTGAGCAGCATTGAACAAGAATTGGGAACTGTTGAGGTGTGAGTCCAATCCCCAATCATTGCGAAAGCCTACATTTAAGAAGTGTTGGGGAGGATTGCCTTAGTATTTCATGTTTTGGCATCCGAAGCCTATATATAAGCATTTATTGTGCAACTATACATAAATATTGATGACTTGAATTCAGCCTTCTCAATCAATTTGCATTGACTGATTACACAGGCTTAAAAGGAGTTGAGTTTTAGAGGCCAGTACTAATGTTCGTTATGCCAAGGGGAAAACTCGGAGCAATTAATAAGTAGTCAACGGCACAAGCCTTGAAGTTGATAATGAACGCATTCTCTGACACCGGAAGTGAACGACATGAATTCTCTACACAAAACGAGGAAGGCTTAGGCTTAGTTTTAACTGATAGAGAAGAGTGCAAGCTTACCATTCAGAGTAGCATCAGGAAATATTCGATTTCAAATTTTAGTCGGCATGACCAGCGAAAGTATAAAAGCCTAAAATATAGACAGAACTGCAGTATGCATTAAAGCTGCAGTAAGCAGTGCCACGCGTCAGCTAACCTGGCACTGCAGAGTGAGTGAAGTGTCAGAAGGGCCTATAGCTGGCATGTTGAATTCCGACTGCAACGAGGACGGAGAAAGTGGTGATCGTGAAACCGGAGTATTGTCCAGACAGGGTGTGGGCTCACATCACTGAGTTGGAGGTAAGGGTGCCTGAATGCAGACATAGGCTGCTATCGTTTATCTCTCTAGCTTTTATTTTGATTGATCTCCTGCTTATTCCTTTGCTACGTCTGGTGATTATTCGCTACGCATCCTTTCCGTATCTGCGCAAGCATTTACCCATTTGTGTTTCTTCACTCCTTTTGCCACGTGCGCTTCTTAATTATTTATTTAAGCATTTGTATTGAAACCAAATGGTAATAACTGCTAAGTGTTAATCTTGTGACAAAATTTTCCTTCAATGACAAGGTTCTAAGCCAGCAACATGAAGGCTGAATTGAACAAGGCATAAGGCTTGGGGGAGAGAGGTATAAGGCGACTCAACCGACAACTTCTAATTAATATGAATCTTCCAAAGTGCTAATGACCACCAGGATGCTCTGGTAGAAGAATTGAGGTTTAAATAATCCACAAAAAACTTTAAGTCCGATTATATTCATTAAAATATTTCCACTGACAGAAAGTGACCAATCAAGAAGAGTAACATCTAATAGAGTTTTATATCAATGATGACAACCATAAAATTAACCAGCCGATTGTGCTGCATTATAAAAAGCCTTGAGTTAAAATCTCACTGAGCGAAATCTAGCCACCGGATCATTGCATTTGCAGCAAAAGGCTTCAGTGGTTGATCGTCTTTATTGGCTGTCTGAGGTTGTGAACGCCAAAAAAATATCCGACCACTATTTTGAGAAATCGCATATCCAGCTCAACTATGTTATTAATTAAGAATAAGTTAACTATTCATTAAACAAAAATGAACTATCCTTCGAAAAGGTTTGCCTTATTGCGTAGTTCGTGTAAGCCATGTTATACGAAATCCCACCGGTAGTGTTTATTTACAAGCGCCACACTTGCGGGACCCAATTTTCCACACTGAATGAGCTCGAAGAACTAGACAATGGCACTGAAGTTCTCCTGAACGACCGTCTATTCTTAAGTGTCGGCGTGTGATCTGTTTGTACGTGGGCCAGCATGAGATCCTATTGTTTAATGCTGATGTTTACTATTCGAACTTGGGACGGATCAATGTGATATTAGTAAACACATAAATGGCTTCAAGACAGAGTTTATTTCAACAGTTTCGGGCCGCAGTCGACCTGTCACCTTCAAATTACTGCACGAGTGGGAAAAGTTGAACGCGTGCACCGACAACTTAGATGCATATAACTTTGTGCAGCATGGGCGACAGAAGAAAAAACCATTACATTGATGAGTCTCTTGTAGGCTGCTGATGTAAATGATAATATTGCAGTCCGCACTTAATTCTACATTGAATGCCGAATCTGTACATGAAATGCATGATGTCTGCGGCACTAGGGATGCTATCGTTCCAGCCGCTTCCTACTTTGTGAGTGATAGCCGTTTCATAGTAAAGGTTTAATGATTTTCGCAGCCTCGGTAGAGCGAATGAGCAGCAGTAAGATTTAGGATTCGCAGCTAGGTGGGGATCATTTTTAAAACATTGTGAAGGTAATTTTTTCATTCGTAATAAACCAATGCCTGGTAAAGTGCGTTTATTGGTCGAAAGTCCAACATGCACAGAACCTGACCAACTGCATGGTTGGTCCAAATGGCCCAAGGCTGACCCTCACGCTGTCAGATCAGGAGATGGGAAGGGCAGTGAAAGCGGTGGTGTGGGTGAGTGGTCTGTCAGGTTAGTCTGAGTGGGGACTACACCAGCCTTAGTTGTGCGTGAGAAGTTTTCCACGACGCCGACTAAATGCATTGGCTGCATGGTTCGCATGATGTCCGCCTTCATTAGGCCACGATTTGCTTGAAGGATAACAAGCTCTTACCCCGGCAACACCAGCTAAAGGGTGCAAGCATTTGGAGTAAAGATCCACAATTATGCGTACTTAAACTACTCAAAGTGAGATGAGGACTTGACTCAACTAAAATTTTGCTTATTGGCGGCACAATCAATTGCAGTGCAGTAAGCCACTAATATAATTCTACTGCACGAAACTGCTGCTGAAAAGTCTCCCTCCAGTACCTTGTTATTATCCCTACTCAAGGCTATCAATTCACTGAATTGCTGTGTCGAAATTAGCTCTCATGGCGTAGCGTAGACTTTCCAAAATTGTTTACCTACATTAAGCAAAAAGGGACAATTTACTCAAGTTGTGAATTTAGGCACACATCACATAATCTTGACAACTAGTGGCACGTTGAGAACTTGCCATTAGACAGAGTTGCAGTGAAGCACTTGCATTTTGCAACCTAACTGCAGCATTATATCACTTAGTGATGATATTTTGCTGTGCCAGACTCAAATGGGACTGGTGTTGCCACTTTTACTCACAACAACAATCCCAATGCAGCGCTGTTTACCTACGAGACATGAAACCTTTCTGCTTAGGTCATGCTGTATTTATAAGCACTAAAACAGCGTCAATTACAGTTTGTGTGTTGATGCTATTTATATCTATTGCGTTTGTATTACTGTGCCTAATCACATGATTTGGGACGAAGGTGATGTGAATCATAGTTGTGTGAGTGCAGAGGAGACATCGGTAAATGATGACTCAGTAATGTAAGAGGGTGGTTGCACAATAGTTTTGACAAACTTTGAATAATAAATCCATGATCCGAAAGTGCATTTCTGCCGATTTCGAAGTGCTAAACATTTTAATGCGCATCATGCGTGTAAAGACGGTCGATTAAAATCAGTGCGATCATCGATGAGACGGTTTTGGAGCCTTGTAAATTTTGCGGCTACCTCTAAATATGCCAACATCAATTGAATTGGCTCAGAGGAGTCTGTTCACTACATTGACTCCCTAAGAAGTAATGGATTGAGGGATGCAGAGTTATTATTGCGGAGAATTCCTTGGTAGTCAGAAATGTTTGTCTGAAATGCATCAGAAAGTTTTGCCTGCAGGTTTAAGCGGTGTAGAGATTATTGTTAAGGTGGGATTTTAACCGGCGCAAGATGTGGTGGATAAGACCCAACCTTTGCAACTACTATTCACTGACGTAGTGTCCCCAAGATCCCAGCACAGAGGTGCCATACAAATGCAAACTAGACAGTGATAAACAAAGTAATTATAATGCTTTAGCCACACTCATGCATAATGCGATTTGTTTTATCAGAAATGCTGGAAGGACTCTTTATTCAGTATTTTACTACGCGGTGAGTAGAGGTAAATAATGGTTCATTTAGAGCTTTTACAGTTCAACTACAGGTGGATCGCATTCTTAAAAAGGTTGGCGCAGTTTTGCAATTTTGAAGATTGATATCAATGTTCATGAGTGGGGGAAAGACCATTGCAATCGAATATGGCACCTAAATGTGTAGCAAATACGCTTTCTGAAGACAACCGTTGACAACTAGACTCCTCTAGGTCAAAAAAGGGAATTCAAAGCCTATATTCTGCAATTAGGCAGCAAAGCAAGCTAAAAGTAAAGAGTAGCATCTGAGAATGATCAACTCTGAGATTAGTTGACAAGCCTATAGAAGTTAATAACGAACAAAATGTAGGCAGAACTAAACTATGCGTTGCCTAAGTTCAGTAAAAGTAAATGTTTGTGCCGTTTTGAATTTTTATGTTAAAAAATAGAATTGCATGTTAGGTAATCTTACAAGTGACGTATAACCTAGCACGTGGGATCAGTAAACAAGATGAGCACCCACTAATCACTAACTGTCATCGGCCACCGTTGCCTCAGTTGTTTCTCACGAGCACAACCAAATTGCCGACCGTGAGAGCGCGGCGAACAACCGGTTTGGTAATACCGCTATTGTGAACGTGATAATTGGAAGTGTGGGCGTTTTCGAAAGTCACCAGATTTGTCCATGTTTACAGCGTCACCCACGACCGTTTCAGTAATCCAGTTAGACCGCAGATGTCCCTATATAAGGTCAGGTGTCACAGCCAAGTGCTAACAGCACACTTTGCTATGAGCCACCCGCAACGTAAGTCGAATTGTGCATTCCTTTGACCCGTATGCCATTTAGAATTTATTCTTCATATTTTAATCACAGGAGTGGTGGAGTGATGCAGCAGTCATTTTCCAATGCTAGCTATTTGCAATAATTGGTCTCATTTACTAGCGATTTTATTGTTACTAATGCTTGCAGCGTTGTAAATATGGGTTCGAGACTTGCATTTTCTAAAATTTACTGATAAATGTCCACCAAGATGTCCAATTTTCTGCTAAACACTGCACTAGTTTTGCAGTTTACTTTCTTAACTGCATTTATTTACACTGTTGGAAAGTCATACTAGTTCATGATATCATTGTTTAATTACACCAAGCTAATAAGCCCTCCAGCTGACGTAGCTAACCAATAACCTGTTCGGGCTTAACTAAACAAGCCTTTGTGTGATTGCAGCCCGCTCTGTCCACCAATCCCTGCGACCGCTTGCCAAACTGGTTGGCGAATGGGAAGGAGAAGGTTTAATGAGTCTCTACACTCATACTACCTACCCTTGCTCTGAGAACATATCCATCGGCCACATCGGACAACCCTCATTTTGGTACAGGTTAGTGAATTATTCATATGCATTGAGCCCCATCAAAGTCATTTTTAAATTGCGTTTTGTGCTATGCTTGAATGCGATCAGAAGTCATACTCTAAGAATCAGCGCGACAAAAGACTCGCAATCCTCATTCTGATTGAATGCTACGCTTGCTCAGTAGTTATTGCTGCTATTACCATTGCTTGCTTTTACCAAGATGCGTGCTTTATTCTTTGACTTGTTGTGCACAAATAATTCGTTTCTATTTTCTCCCTATGCAAAGCTCAAGAGCGTACTCTGGAGGAGCATTCAGGCACCGTGACATGGGCTTCATCTTCTTCAATGAAGAAACAAATCAAATAGAGTTCATGAGCAGCGACAACACAGGCAACCTCATAAGTCTATTTATAAGAAGGCCATAAAGATAGTCATCCGATGCTGACAGAATTTTGCATTATAGGGCATGTGCACATACTAAAGGGACCGGTGAGGATCGAGGACGGGAAGATAAAAATCGTTCTAGAAACAGAGCTCACAGAAGGTCACCCACTTCCAAAGAAACCAAAGATGATTCGGGTAGAGTTTTGCTTCCCATGACTTATACAATTACTGTCGCTCCTAAGAAAGTTGGGATTTAGGATTGACCGGAAATTCTTAAGACCTTTAGTGACTTGCCGTTCTGAAGTAATGACAAAACAAAAGGGCATTTCTTCAGGCACAACATTCATTAGATTTTAGTCAGTAACCAATCTCTGCTGGATTTAGTATCGCATGACGCTTCCTGAATAAGTTGTTCCTGAGACATTAAACAGTTTGGTTATTGGAGCTTTAGGCTATGAAATAAAGTCCTCTGTAATGCAAAATTGTGCATGGACTAAAGCTGCATAGAAATATTGACTAAGTAAAGAATGCTAAATTAACCTGTTTTAAAACGAATCAGGCAAGTGGGACCCTGTCTGACTTCAGTGCTAAACCGACAAACCAATAAAATCGGCTTTCTGTGCACGCATCATCTCTTCAAATGAGAAAAGTGGCACGACCACAAAGCCAGCAAAGTGGCACCTCCTATCTTGAATCGCTTTTATTAGCACTTTTGTTTACGCGTCGAAACATTGCTTTCGATTTTAGGTGCGCAGAGAAATAAACCTAATTGACGATGATACTTTGACGCAGAAGGTGTTTATGGCTACTGAGAAGAAAACCGACATAACTCTACACACCGACATGACTTACAAGCGATTGCCCAAATTAGTTGGAGGCGGTGGTCTTTAGTATCCTTTGCGCTGAGCTTTTGAGCTCAGTTCAATTGTAAAAGAATTGTTTTTTTTTACAAAATGGCATGCTTTTATTCATGCTTCTGCAATTCTTAATTCAGAGGGACTGTTATTTTGCACTCAGATGTTCATAAGACAACTTCCATATTATAAGGTGTGAGCAAGCACATAACTAAATGGGTAAAATGTAAGGTCACATCAATCTGTGAGTTATTCTGCCTTAGCACTTAGATCAGGAGGTGCATAAAGTGTGCTCATGAAAGCGTTAAAGAACATTTATTATTTGGCCTGTCGCGCGCCTTTTGATTTGTTGAGAGATTTAAGGAAAGGGCATGAATTCCATTCATTCGTCAATGGCCTTCTAAATCCGCAGTCTTTCCAAAGAATGGGTAGGACTGCCTCAAAGATAAAACGCGACGTAAAGTAACTAGTATCAGGGCAATGTAATGATTTCTTTTTCATGGGGCTGAATTCCAATAAGTGAATTTTAGATCTTGGTGGACAAATGCGTCAAACGGTAAAGAATTGATCACTTTCTAGTAATGCCATGTCTGCAAATTGTTGAACATGAAAGGCTTTCCCGTAATCCAAAAAAGTACAAATAGGAGTTTGCACTTGAACCGGCAGCCTGCAAGAGAGTTATTACAGAAGTATGAGGCGGAATCGATGTAACATCCGGTATAATGAAGTGTAATGCAAAGGACAACGCATCTCCGCATGGCGAAATATGCTTGCACAGAAGACAGCACACCTTCTACGCATAATATCTGCAAAATACATATTTAACTTAAAGGTGCGGGTCACCGGCAATGAGTTATTTGGGGCGAAGATTTCCCACATTCAATCTCTAGGTGAAGCGCTTTCCTTGATGTCAAAGGCATGAATAAACTGCAATAATTTAGTTTTAACAGACTGTATTGAGTTTAGAACGCTGTGGCCGCTTAGTACTGCAATGAACTATAGAAACGCATACCCTCCGTCAGCTTATTCTGGGTGGCACCCAAGTGCTTACCTCATTTTATTGCCAATGTGATGTATCCCTTGCATATAATGCTTTAGTCATAATGCCGATAGAATTGGGCACAAAGCCAAGTAGAAATGAATTTCATACGACTTCTTTTGCTTTGGAACGCAAACCATTGTAAGTGAATAGATGTATTGCTATCGTGTACTGTTACCCTGCAATGGTTTTGTCAATTCAAAGTTGCTAATGTGGTCTTGGATTAACCAACCAGATATCGGCCCATTTCGTGCAATAAACCTCATCCATTGACGTGGCTACGAAAAAATTTGATTTTGCGTACAAATAAACCAGAATCAAAATGTTGTTACCTTGAAATATATTGCTTTGGTGTAGCCAAACAAAAGAAAACGATTTCGTTAATGAGATAAAAACTTTTGTGTCTTATCAAGAAATCTGCATTTAACGCCTGTTGATCAAAAGGAACGAATTGAAGTGCAACCGGTAAGTAAAAATAAATAAATATTAGGAAGTTTAAAGACGCCCACTGGGCTGAAGTAAAAGTATTTGTTGCTGTAGTGCATTCCTTATTATAAATGTCATGTGGTATCCTGCACACTAAATTCATTGTTCCCAAAGTCATTTTCTCTCTGGTATGATTGTTGATTATAAATGACATTTTGTAACACTTATTTTGCGCCTTACTCACTCGATGTGAAACACGAGTTGCACTGGATGGTAATCACGCTGGAATTCAGCACCACATACAGATACATTGACTTTCATGTCTAAGCCAACCGCACTTAGGTAGAATGTGTAAGTTGGCAGCGATGATGAGGGCTTGAGTTCGCCTGCTGTTCCCGCTGCTTATTCACCGATCCACCCACCTGCTACACAACCTTGAGACGACATCGTGATCTTTAAGCGGCAGCGTTGACAGTGCTGCACTGCCCTTTATGCAAAACCGATTCGAGTGAATTACGCACGATAGCACAAAGGCAATGTTATTCTCGAAATCTTTATTTATTTGCACCAACTCATTCCAGCATCTCGCCTGTGCCTACTATTGCCCTCCCGAATGTGCTGTCATTGCAACACGGCGAATTCTGAGTGTGATTCTTAACTGCCCAGGCTGACAACAATGGTTTCCAGCAGTGGTTTCGACTCTTTCCTCCTCAGTGACGAATTAATTTCCACTTTTGGAGACGAAGGACCGGTGAGTGAGAAAGTATGAGGGTGAGATTCGAGAATTTCAGGCAGTTTTTATCACCTCTTTCGTCAAATTTCACTAAAAAGTCTTCATTTCACACTAACTTCTTGCAGCTGTTCCCTTTGCATTGATTAGAGTCAAACAACGCCGTCGCATTTTCACCCTTTTATTCACCAGCTGTCTGGAAGCTAAAAAGAGGGAAATATAAGACACTATAATGGTGAAGATTACGAAAGAGTCGAGCGAGGGAAACTTAAAACCTACTGGGAAGTAAGTTAGCCAGTCTTCTAAAAAATATTGTATGTTTTGCATCGTGTCATTAACCCTTTCTCCAAGCTCGCGCTAATGTTCTTGCCTCAGACGCCTGGGTCTTATAAATCAGATCGCTTAATTGTTGCCTATTTGACACCGCAGCCATCATGCAACGAATGCACATCCCTAGTATGTCAAATCATATGCTAATATTGCTAGATGACGACTAATGAGTGTCACTTTGATAGCGCCAGCGTTTCTAGAGGTGGAAATCGACTAGATAATATGCAACGAAGGCAAATCGCAATTCCACGGTAGCGGGACGGACTGATCTTCGTGATTCGTTTAAATGCCTACATGACCACGCAGTCCACACTTTAGGAAAATTATGAAAACAAAATATTGCGAAATGTACTCTAAACAAATATAAAGATCCACTAAGAATAAGTTACTTGTTCGTAATATTTAAAGGACCTTCTGTGAATGCACATTGCTGATAAAGAGATACCTTTGTGCGTAAAGAATATAAAATCGCCGACTGCATTCTTACCTCATTTTAATGCGAAATACTAGTCATCGAGAAAGGGTAAAAATTGTTTTAAGGCGTTTGCTATTAACTCGGGGGCCCTGTACAGTTAAACACCTCTCATAAACATCTGATCGCCATAACCACGGTAGACTCGAAACATCGAATCTAGTATAATTTTCAGGCCTGGGCGAAAATCTAGCAAATAAGTTCGTGGAGTTAATTCGCAGTCTTGGGTATGAGAACTCGATATACCCTAAGTATTTTGCATTCTGATGAAAGAATATTACAAGAGGGCTGACGCGGTGTCGCCAAGGTGACTAATTTTGCTCACGGCGCCTCCTTGAAGCTGTAGGTGTGTGCGTGTGTCTGATCTGCAGAAAATCATTGAGTTGGCGACAGCAGATGGGTAGGTGGGTAGAAGTTTTAGTTGGCATCCAAGCTGCTGATACAATGACTAGTAATTATTTTGGGCTAAGAAAAGTTAGCCGTCGCCTTCAATGTCATCAATGTTACCTTCCACTTTTAGCTAATTGCGAATAGCTCAGCCACATGAGTCTTGATGTCAGATTGTAGTACAATTGTCTGTCCCCCATTGCTGCTCACTAGACCTTATCTATCCCTGCCATTCCACTGTCAGGCTAACTAAGCTTACGGTCCATGTTGGTCTACCATGTTTCATTATTTTATGAACTCTGTGTTCTCTGCCTACTGTGAAAGGCAACATTGTTTGAAACCGTTTTTTTGGTCGTACAAAGACTGAATGTAGGCTTAAATGGCATCTATCTTTCCAATTTGTCTACCATGCATACCACCGAAACAAAGTCGTCCTGAATTTTCCCGCAGTAAACTGTAGTGTGCTACACAACATCTTCGTTGTATGATTACTTATTCAATCTCTCTTTAAGTGTATAGTAATCCAAGACTTTGCAAGCTTAGGCTTGATGCAATTACTCGAATGATGCACTTACACATGAAGCCCCAGATCGCGCTTTTCAATGGAGGTGAGAGTGGTGCAACAAACGGAAGAAGAGCTCTATGATGAGAAAGCATAAGCGTGCAGCGTCTGCTAGAAGCCATAGCCGTCCGCCAGGCTCACTCGCATCCGTCAAGTGCCTCTCACTCCCATTGTCGAATAAAACAGGATAGAGGGATTACCGTCACTTCCCTCTCGGAGTCGATGTCCCTTCAACCACAGTTCACTCAGCGTAACTTAATGACAAACGCAATCTCTGCCTTAATAACTACTATTTAAATTAATTAACGATGCACCCTACTTCGCAGCATAGGAAGGAATAGCGTAACCAAAAAGGAAGGGTAACCAAAATGTGGCAGCTGACTGTATTAGCTACACCAATCAGATCATTGAGGCTTCCTCGGACGGGTATAAAGTGAACACGATTTTTATATTATTTGTCAGAAAAATAGTTCCAGAATATATCAGCAACCGCAACAAATATTCTTATTCTATACATCTTTTTTTACGGAACATAATGAATTATCAGTTGCACTTTATATGTCCTTCACCGTAGACGCATGCGTGATGAGGACCACAAATGGCTATGCTTTAGTAACCGAGTTGCAATGACATGCGAACAATTAAAAGAAGAAGAAAACACCCTAAATTCATTCGTTTGCAAGTTTATAGTGGTGGTTACTTATCATTAGAGGCTTACATTGATTAGAATTTGGCTACACTGTTGTGAGCCCCCCAGCAAAGCCTCATTAGTGAATGGCCATTGTGTTTGCCAATCGGATTGTTAATGAAAAGCAGAAATTCTGGTTCTTGAATTGCGAAAATAATCATTGTCATTTACACCAACCTCAGTCGAAGAACCTTTCTCCTTCAGACGATTTTGAGATTGTTGTCAGGACATTCGTTAAGCTCATTTAATGTTTCCGTTGTCCACTGAAAGGCCCAAGAGCGCTAGGCTAATAAGTGCCTCTTCTAAACATATATCTGCATTTACTTTGCGCAATGATGTGCATTTTTTTTTTAAGAATGGCTTGATTGTAGGAAAGAAGTGATAGTAAGGTAATTCCATGATGCTGACAATAAAGTAACTTCGATTTGAAGCAAGTTGTGCTGTGTGAATAGATGTGGGCCAAAATGAACACCCACCAGTCAATAAATGGATCCAAACCTGGTGTATGGTGTCGGTTGAGATGACGAAGGCAGAAAAGCCTGGGTTGTTTCATGCAAGGCGACATGAACCGCCAACTTATGCTGTGGCCCTATTTTTTATTTGAGTGAATTCATTAATCGCGCTTAGCGCGCTCCTACTTACATAACAATACCACTGGAATAGGCGACAGCAAGAAAGTGAGAGAGAGAGGGAGGGAAGGACAGGGAATGTTAGGAAGAGCGCTTTTTTCAATGCACGTTTGTGATTTCGTTATTTTAATAACACTACTGATACACCTGAGTAAATGCACGGCCAAACGCATTAAGTAGTGATGGTTTCAGTTCTTAAGCATTCTAACTAATTCTACAACAGCAAATGCCTCAA
>JADWOT020001624.1:0-33833 GCA_036345935.2 Taenia hydatigena | reverse complement strand
GGCAAGAGAAGGCAGAATGCTAGAGTAGAATATGCAAATATGCAACGGACAGAGGGAAATAAGCTGCTGGCATGGCTCAGAGGCCAGTCTACGCAGCTAGGGCAATGCGACCACCTCTGTGACCCTGACCGAAACCCATAGTTTTAACAAACAAAGTACTACATTGCCCCTCTCCTCTTTCGAGCGTCGTCCCCGACGCGCCCCTCGGTACATCTCCCACGTCAGCCATCACAACGTAGTCAGTGCTGCAAGAAGCACCCACGAGCTAACCATCCCAGTCGCCGACATTCGGCGCGATTGAGGCGATGCTTAATAACAACGTCAGTGACCTTTCTTGGCAGTGCATTGGACTTCGAGTTTCGTTTAACTTGAAAGCAAAGCTCAGAATAAGAGGTTTTTGCCGACCATCAGCATGTGCGTAGGGGGGCGTTAGAACGTCGATCTTCTAGGAAAAGTATATTGGAGGTAATCTTCGGATCGAAACCTCCCAGGTGGTCCATGGCTAGTGTCGCTTTCGTTGTTAATAGTTTTCTTGTAGAACACGGAGATGGGGCAGATGCCGGAAGCGGACGTCGTTCATGGCCCATCCGTAGCACATGCACTTCTTTCGCACCACTGCAACATGCCACAGGCGACAGACACCAAGATAAAAAGCCTATAGAGTCAGCTTCGCTGTCTGCTGCCAAAAATGCAGCGTTCTAGGGCTCCCTCGAAGGCAAAAGAAGGCAGAATGCTAGAGTAGAATATATATATTCAACGGACAGAGGGAAATAGGCTGCTGGCATGGCCCGGAGGCCATCCCACGCAGCTAGGGCAATACGGCCACTCCTGTGACCTTCACCGATACCGGTAGTTCCAACAAACAAAGTACTACAGCCACTCCTTGCCATAGGTTATATTTATAATTCTGCTTTTTCCTTTCCCGATTTTCAGGAGGGGTCGCAGATATTGTGCGAGTCACTTGCCTGTGTATCAGGACTCGGGTGACAGGGCTATTTGAGCTCCTGTTAAAATTTATAAAAACCACCGAAATAACTCAAAGCAACATCAAATCATAGAAATCGGCTTAGTTGCGAAAAAAGAAACTTAATAATCGTTAAGATATGCAGGCGAAAAGTCAAAGCAAACGCTGAGTTGTTAGCCACACTGCACACATTACTAGTTTATGACTATTGTAATGTTATTTTAAGGCTGTATCGTCCTGAGGCTTCCTTGAAGGAAAAAGAAGGCAAAATACTAGGGCAGATTATATTGTAGAGGGTTCCTCCTCCCCCTCCTGGTTACCTTTGCCAGCAGAAGTCTGAGTGCGTTTGGACATCTTTACTGTTATAAGGGTGATAAATACAGTTAGGCGACTAATGGGGGTTCAGGCCGAGGGTCCGTCACGTTCCAAGGAGTCTCCGCGTTCCTCCGTCACGTGGTTTCAATTAACTTCCCGCCTCTGGCCTACAAAGCACATTCAAAGAATTAAGTATTACAATATGTATTCAAAAGGGCAAAGGAAAATAAGCTGCTGGCATAGTCCGGAGACCAACCTAAGCAGCTAGGATAATATGTTACCTCTATGACCCTGACCAAAAACCGGCAGCCCAAACGAACGAAGTATTACAAAAGCGTTGTTACATCTAGCTTTTGTTGCTAATTTTCCTACTAACACCCAACAAATATGCAAATGATACTTGTGTTTCATTATTTTGAATTTTTAATGAAAGCTAAAAAAGTTAGGTATTTGTAAAGACCTTTGACTTATTAAAGACACACAAAAATTAGAAGTTTATTTGTTTTACCGGGCAAATAACAAAGTGATTGGCCAGATTTGTACGTGAAGTACGTAAGTGGTGTACATTTTAGTGACCATTGTTTTCGGTTAATGGGGCTTGACATGCTCCAATAAGTTGGGAATTTGGTAAGTATTTGGTACTTTTTTATTGGTTTTGGTTTGTTAGCTGTTATTAGGTCTTTTGCATGCCAACTAGCTTCCTTTATACGTCTACTTGCTAGAATAGACGCGAAGGCTTCATAATGCGACTGTTAAGACGTTTTGTTTTCCAACTGCGAGGTCTAGTTACGTTCATTTTTTTCTGTACAATGCTTTTTGTGAAAAATTAGAATTGCTTTGGCAGGTTGTTATTTGGTTTGCTCCTTAATGACTGTGGACTTTGGTCAGTGGGTCGTAATTTTGTTGAGAAGTGTTTTGGTTTAACTGAGTACTTGGTGCCTATTCATTGCTTTCTTGCTAATAAGTATTCATTATATCTACATGACTTTCAACTCATTTCTTCTATCTGTTAACATGCTGGAATAGACGTCGAAGAGGTAGCTGTAGTTCCTGTCTAGACTTCTTCCTTTGCCAAAAATGGGAGTATCATCCGTCGGCAATGAGTGTGGCTCTTGCCTTCGCTATCACTTTACACGTTCCTCAGGTAAGATGGGATTGCTGTGTGTGAATTTTTCTGTCTTTCGTGTGTGTCTACAGCTTTGATGTGCGTTCTCATTTAGGGTAGAAGCATGCTTTCATCATTTATCCGTAGGTTCTTTCGTACTTTGTGTGGTAAAAGGTGCGTTGTTTCCATTACTATTATGTCCGTGTTGGTGGAGCGCACATTATATATGGAGGGCGTGGGACACTTAACAGCTCTACCGCTCATTGACTTGGGGACGGGTTATTTCTGTGTTGATGTTGTGTAGAGGCTCTCGGTGATGGCTTAATGGTAGGTTCGGCTTTGACGGCATGAGTTGACGTCTGAGTAAGGTGGTTGCTGCAGAAGCGATGGAGTGACCGGTGGGGAGCTTTTGCATCACTTTGCAGACTGTACTTTGTAGCAGTCTTAAATGTTTGCTTGTTAAGGTGCTTTTTTTCCTATTAGAAGTTACGTTCGGAGACGTTAGCTTTGCGGCGCGTTGGACATTCACACATCGGCTCTTCCATTGTTTGCTTTCCCCCTTTTCAGATACTACAAAATTACCGTGGTGGCGGTGGTGAGGTAACATTTTATGAGTTTGTGGAATAGTAGGCAATGCAAGCTTGCGGAGTCATTGGCGGAGAGGTCTCCATCTTGGATGCACGGACAATAGCGGTGACAGCGGTAGATGTGACCTTTTATTTAGCTGGGCACAAGCATTGGGTGCAAACGGCATGGTTGTAAGCTCGGCCGGCTAACTGTAGTGTAGCACTGGTGGGTTGGGGGAGGGAAGCGAGCTTATTGTCACGTTGATTAGTTGTGCTGGCGATTGTGTCAACACTGAAAAGATGGGGAGGAGTAGGAGAAGTGTTCCATAGTTTTTGTTTCAAACCTACTCCAGGCGGGCCTTCTTTTCGTGAATTTTAGTGCGTGTCAGCGTGTTTTTAACTTCATAGTTCGCAGTGTGTTTTCCTTGCTATTTTTTTTATTACACGTAGACCCATGCACACTGATGTTTTCAAGATCGTCTAGAGCTCGTTTTTACTTCCGCAAACGTGCGTGCGTACATGGCGATCTCTTTTTTGTTAATGAGGTTCGCGAGAGAGAATTTGCCGAGTTTTGTGGCTGTTGGATGGCAGCACTTTTTGCGTTCGTTCGTTATGATGAACAATGGAGTGGAGGGGATCGATTGAAGTTGTTGTGGCGGTATTGTAGGCGGGCAGGTAGGCAGGTGGGGGGTTATTTGAATAAGGAAGGAATGATATTGTGGTGAATGAGGCCTCGTTTGCTGGGAGGGAAGTTACCAAGCACTTGGCTTTACGTGGTGCCAAAGTGGTTGCGGGTCCAAAGTACGGCGAAAGGAAGTTTATTTCCTCTGGAGCATTATTATGTGATAGGCATAAAGACTTGAGTGAGTAGCACTAGGTGTCAATTTTGTGCGCCAAACTTGTAAGTGTAGTATTTGTGTGTTGTAATAGTTGGCTTCTGACCAGCACTGGCTGCCTCGCCGCTGCTGTTCGCAACGCTGGCCACGTGGCGCTTCTCAACATCGTCGTTAATCACAAACTCATCAGGCTGCCTGTCGTCAATAACACGCATTGATGTTGTCGACGGTGGCAATAATGGCAAAGGGGATGCGGACGTAGATGCCGATCCATAGGAGGCTACCGAGACTACACCAAAGGCCTCCGAACTCGTCCTTGTCGATGGCGGCAGCTGTGGCGTCAAAGCAACTGTTAGAGGAGCAATGAATGCGATCGAGAGTTCGCTTGCTCCTCCTTCTCCTCAGTGTGGATTATTCTTTCATGCAGACCATAAGCAGGCAGGCGGCGTGGCTGTGTCCTTGGAAGGCTGAGTGCGGCGTGTACGGATGTGTGGGCGTCAGGCAGGCGGCCGGCGGGCGAAAGCGAAGGGAGAGGAGAACGGCAACTTGGTGAGTACTCCCCCACGGGACAGTGTGTGTTGTACGAGTTGAGAGAGATCTTATCATAGGCTCACAATCGCATCACTTTTGCTTGTTTTGAGACCTTTAGCAGCAACAACAACAACGGTATGGTGTGCGACGAAGCCGATGTGAGGCTATATTATTATGAGCCTTCATACGGTGCACTGGTTTTTCATGAGGTCCACATTTGTGAGCGTTGAGCGGGGTGACTTATTGCTGGGGCGTGGTTGTTAATTTTCAGGGGAAGGAGGAGGAGGAGGAGGAAGCGAGGATACTGCACGATTTAATGTCGTACCTGCTTCCGCCCATTGTAGCATTCATAGTTCACGCCATATGGAAACGTTCTAACACCTACCAATTGTTTTGTCCACATCGCATTGCCAGGTTTATAGTCATCACTCGCTTAATATTGCACCTGTGACTCTGCATAGGTGCACCACTGATCAGATGCGAAAACAAGGTTTGAACTATAATGACTGGAAGAAGGGCATTCAACAAGGGCAGTACCAAAGGCGGGGCCAGTAAGACGAGGGATTTGTGCAGTACCTTTGTTGTTGAAATGGGACTTGGGGAGACGAAGAGACAGTCATAGCGCACCTAGTGATGAAGATAGTGGCCAGCGCAACTTAGGTTTGCAATAAAGTCCAAAGCATTTTGAGGCAGAAGACGAGGTGACAAACGGGAAGCGCGCTGCATCCCTATCCCTTGTGTAATAATTATGTCGACAGAGGCCACCCTTTCACCATCCATAAGGGTTGTGTCGATCCCCTGTCATCTAGGCTAGTAGGTTTGTAACAAAATAACCAGCCTGCTCGAGGATGGCGTTCCAATTCTCGCATGTGGTGCGTAACGTTCTGACACCCTTTTTGGAATGAATGCTGGCAAGTTTGCATGACGTATAGTGCTTTCTATAATGGGATGCAATTTTCAAACAATCAACTTTCGAAGATGAACTGGATTTGGTTTTTATGCGCTCGCAAAGATCAATTTTAGCGGTTGTTCTAAGGCCAAGCTTGATGGTGTGTTTTGTGTGCATTCAAGAATTCTTAAGATGAAAAGATGTTTGCTCGGAAGTGGTTCTTAAGTTTGGCAGTTTCAAGGTCATCAGTCGTGTTTGGTATATTGCCCGTCGATATGGTGGGCGCGTTGCATGTTTTAATTGCGGCGTTTTTTTTTCGTTGGGTAAGCTCTGTTAGTTCAAAAAGGAACGAAACTGTTTCATTTTGGACTTCATGCGAAGTCGATAATGGTCCGAATCTTAAGAATGACGAGGATGTCTGTCTGTGGTGGTGCATCTAATGTGCCCCAAGGGGTTGCTGAAAAAATGCAGAATTTAATGTTTGAGTTCTCTCTTACTCTCTACTCCGACCTAGAGGTTGGTGTGATCGGTGCTGTACCTCAATGAATCCGTTGCGCATCCTTCTACCCGAAGTCTATTCACAAATGCACTGTGACAGCAGCTACATTTTCCAAATTGTTACAGTAACCATATCGGCAGAATTCATCATGTTCATTGGACGCAGATATAGCTGCAGTGCCCTCCGAACGGGTACTTGAGTATGTTCTTCTCCACTGGGGAACTGAATGTCGTCTCCTGTAACTTCGTTAGACGCGATCAAAATAATCCTGAGCCAAGGTCGTAATGATTCTTCTGCGATTGAGATGTCATTGTGCAACCAACTCCATCGTCGCACAGCGTATCAATCCGCCGCCTTGATTCAAATTGTTTCTTTAAGTCCTAGTTTGTTCCTGTAGATTCGGGGATGTTCTTCAAATGGAATATTTGGTGGCTCGGGTGGTGGGCGGATGCAAACATCGAATTTTACCGTGCAAAGGACAAGTACTTCGTTGAGGCTGTGTTGCCGCTGAATGGCGTTTTGGCAGTCAGCGTTCGCTGATGAAATTTTGTCGAAACTGTTGGAAGTCTGTCGCAAAGTAGGGTGCAAGCGGTGCCGTGCCCATGGCTTCTGCTTTATGACGCGGTGGGCAAAAAGGGCCACGTCGATGAGTGTGATGATTGTGGATGCATGGAGGAAGTGACTCGCCTATTAAGAGGTGCGTGCAAATGCACATTTATGTACATTTGAAAAGCCCCTTTTCACGCACTCTACTTGCCGTTTTGTAAACTTTGATGAGGTGTGACGCCTGGGTGCGAGGTGTAGTTTTTTTGCATTGGCCACAGACACTGTCTGTTCTATGAGGATCTAATGCCGGCTTAGGAATAACTGTCTCTTCTTATTATCTCATTTTCCACGTGTTTCGTTTGTTTGCTGTCATTATTTGTTTAGGTAATTTCACCCAGCACTGGTATATTTTAAATATTGTCAGCTCTAACTTTTGCGCTCATTGACATCTGGTCGTGCCACTGGCTAAATTTGTCCACTGCATTCATATTGTTATCGCTTTCCGTTTGGAAGGGTGGTAGATGGCGTACTAATCTGGCCAGGAAAGGTTGTGTTTAGCGTGTTTTGATTAATATGCATGCGATTTTTGAGAATTTTGATTGGGACAAGTTGCCTATGTTCATTACAGTGTGTAAGTCCGTAGTTGTCGGATTGAGTGTACTGGATGCTGATGGGTAGAATACGGCTGTTTGCTTCATTGCGCGTGTGGGCATCTGCGATGGACTGTAATTATCAGTTCCAAATAAGTGTTCTTCCACATTCGGAACAGTAGCATAGATGGTACGCACAGTTGTATCAAGTGAGTAGGTTCCAATTAATCTACTTGTCGTCAGAAAGCATGATGCTGCCCTACTTCTTACTGTTTAGCGGATTTGAGGAGGACCATCCCGTAATTGAGTGTACATTTTTGGGCGCACTCAAGTTTTGCTGAATGTTAGGCAATTGCGTAGGCTTCTTCTGCCGTTGTTATTCGAATCTGTCTGATTAGTGTTCCTTGTGTAAACCACCGGACTGTGCACGTTTGATATCGACAAAAGAAGGATCCCTTGATGCCCGCCCTTGAAGTACTTATGAATGAAGTGTTTATTGGAAACGCATTGTCGCGATGATGACTTGGAAGGCAACCCACTGTTTGCCTCGGTTTGTTCACTCCTGCTGTACCTGTGTAGTAGCTTCGGCATTGTCTTCGCCCTCCCCTTGGTCATAGTGGTAACCGGCCTTGACTTTAGCCGTTTTTCTGTGGGGCTAGTAGTTAGCTGAAGTGCCGCGGAGACAGGCAAACTGCAGGTTTGGCGTTTCCCATAGGTTAACCAGGTTAATATTCTTGACGGCTAATGGTTGGTGGGCGTCCACTAAGACACAGACAAATGTGCACTGGCAAGCGTTAAGCTTCATCTATTCCTTTAATCACGCTCTTTTTACTTATCTGTTGATTAGATTATTTGGCCGGTGGATGTGTAGGTGGATAGACAGGCGAAGGGAGATCTGTTTTTTCGCTGTCTGTGGACCTTCTCTCCTAGTTATTCTTCATCAGCTTTACTTTGGGGGGTATGGGTTGTGGCGTTGGAACGTTCGTAGAGCATCTGATTGTCGGAGTTGCTAAAATTAGCACCTTCGTGATGCTCTGGTGCTGAGTATTTTTGCGAAACATTGCTTCATCATGATCGCGTTGTTGCTGCTAACAATGATTAAGGTGGAAGTTGCTCATAGTGGAAAGGAATGAAATGCCTCGCCATGTCCAGTTGGCTTATTTAAGCAGGGTACTTGTTCTACCGTTTTAAGCACATACTCATGCATGACTGGTCTATTACCAATGGCGTCTTTTTTAATGCGACGTCTGATGTTGAGCTGACAAGTCCTGCGCAGACATGGGCAATGGCCTGGTGGGGTCCAGTTTGCACCCTAGTGCCGTGACATTAATCGGCTTTGCGTCAGTCACACGAGTGCTTTTTGTGGTGCGTCGCCTTTTCTATGGTATATGGGCGGTGATGAGAACCTGGGTATGACAGCCGTCGTAAGTAGCGTCTTGTCCCCGCCTTCCCCTCTACTCATGGTAGCCTTTTCCACCATTGTACCTATTATGGGTGTTGTATTGAGACAATTACATTGGGAATCACTGGAATTGTTTGATTATTTATTTGCGTCTCTGTTCCTTTTCATTCAATTGTTTGGCCAGTTAGTAGAGCTGTAGAGACAGAGACTAGGTGAGGCGGTAAAGCTAGTGTCGTCATTTCGCATATCTCAATCTCTCAATCTGTTGACCTACCTATATACCTGCCCACCTGTCGATTTTCACGGCTATCGACCTGTTCTTCTGTCCCTTCCCCGACCTGCGAAACGTGTAAAGGGTCAATTTGGGCAGCATGCGGTAGGCATATGAGGCTGACCGAGACGGACCTGTCCACAGTGTTCACAGAAAGGATTCAAATAGTGGACAATGAATGGCTACGATGTTAGAATGCACTTTAGCCATACGAATGCAAAGCTACTGGGGGGGAGGGTAAAAACACCAATTTTACGTTGGTAGATTAATCAATTAGCCGATTGAAGGTAAGGGAGGTGGGCAGGTGTTAAGTACTGCGGCTGCAAGGATGCAAGTGCTGCCGAAGATGAGATGCATCAATGCTGTAAGGCTAGCTAGACCACACGTCAGTGCAGAACTGTGCCAATGACCTTTCGTGTGCTCCTGAATCCGTTTTCCTACAAAGCGCGGGAACGACTTTTCTAACGAGTAAGTATGGTATCTGCTGTGGAATACTTGGTCTTCAAGTGGGGGATCGCGCAAGACGGTATTGGCTGGTTGGTTGTTTAAAATCATCAAACGCATGCAATAGCGTTGAGTGCCTCAAAGTCGATCTAGACTCATCCACATGGACACGAGGTCCATAACCGGGTGTCAATATTCTCAATCTGCATCTCTCTTAGGGGTCGCATTATTAAGCAGTCAGTGTCGATCCACAGGGTCGCAGAACTCATTCAGGGATCATTGCGTCGAACTGTGTCCATCACAATAGGCTTGAGACGCATCATCGAGTGCTTGGCGCGTAGTGTTTTTACAATTGACCTCTGCGTCATTGCTTCTTCCCACTGTGCCATCGTTCTTGTTTTTTGTTGGTAGGCATGAAGTCACTCATTTCTTTTAGCATACGAGGCTCTCTTATTATCGTTTGAATGATTAACGACTCAATTGTGCTGTTTTCTGCACATTTCATAGGTTTTCTATTTGTCCATGCTTAGCGCTTTGCGAGATTTTGGCTAAGTAGTGTCTTTTTGGTAATTTTGAGGATGGCAATCGAAAGTCAACAATTCGTTATTTTTATTGTTCGGTTGGCACTACCTTTTTGCTAGTTTCCTCCATTTCTACAATTTCCTCGTGAGACCTAATGCTTCTGAAAAGTAGTTAAAAGGCGATTGCTTGGCGAGGTGAAGTCTCTTTTGCCTTTTGTTCGCTCGCGAGGAGTAGACAACAATCCGTTTACAGACTCTTGGTAGAACGCCAGGGCTTTCGTGTCTCGAATTCAACTATCGTGTGCAAAGTTAAGTAGGTTGATTTCATGTATGAAATTGTAATTTTTGAAATAATTCCACTAGACCACCTTCTTGCGTTGTTTCGTTTGATCACTGCGATTTTTTTTCTTTTCGTGTGAAACTTTACCTTTCTGAGGACATAAAAGGAACAACCAGACATTTTATTTCTATCATTTGTTTCGGCAAGCACTTTTAACTTCGTTTTTCCCGTCCCCAAGCTTGTACTTAACTCATCAGCAGGTTCAAATTTCCTTTTTTATCTCTTTTTAACTTCTAACCTCCGAAATTGAGCAGCTTTGTCGATGTAGCTCTACGTTCTGTCGTGAACTCTTTTTTTTCTGTGCTGCCTTTGCCTTGAGCCTATAATTGCTTGCCATTCTCAAAAGGGGAGGATGGAGGGAATTTTTGCAATAGTTGTTCCTTGTCCTATTCCCTGGGCGAGTCTTCGATGAGTGCCTTCTTTTTTTCATAGCAATTCATTTGATTCTCACTCCACTTACAGCTTCGTTTTAGGTCCATATGCAGATTTAGCATGTGTAGTATTTTTCACAACCCACGAATCCAGCGTTTGCCTTCATGTGGTAAGACGAGTGCTTGTGGTCTGCATTTCATTGGCGCAAACCATTTGGAAATGTTTGATCCTAATCGCACGTGTGTGGCGTGGTGCGCAGAAGGGACGGTTTCATGGCTATCCTATCACTTCTGCTTCTTACACATTCCGACTGTGATGTCCTTTTGGGTGGATACAAGATAGGAGAGGATGCTTGAATAGGAGGCGCACCTGAATGCATTGAGTAGTTGTGTCAGGCAGACACTGGGAATTGTGAAGCTTACTTACCAAATAAAGTGTCTCAGGAATTACCACTGTGTGGGTGAGCTAAAACCAACAATTGCGGGACATCCACTGACCGATGGACGCCTGCACCTTTAAGTGTCTAATTGCTGACTACTTTGACGCCTCCTACTGGTACGGGTATCTAAGATTGTAGACACCTCTTTTCACAAGAAAATTTGTTTGTCACCGCACCTTGGTGCTCACAGGCACCGGCTCTGGTCTGTACTATTCTTGATAAATGATGACTATCCCTTGTATAGCGTGACCTGTCCCTTACTGTTTCGCGTGATACCGCTGTATTATGAATGCTCATGGCGACATAAAGCCAGCACCTCTATTTAGACCCTATTTCCTTCTTATTTTTCAAGGCTTTCCCAAACCCATGCTTGCTGTTTTCGCTTCGCAGGTTTAAATGTTTGTTGGGTGTGAATCAAATGCAAACGGGAGGTTCAATGTCCAAAGTGGATTATAAGTGCAATTTGTTGGTGTGGAAACACCACAATCATCGTGAATTCCACGAAAGACCACGCATGAAGAGGAAAAGGGGACAATGGAATGATTAACTGTGCCTTCAGACAACACTAATGTCGAATAGCATAAAACCCTGTAGATCCTGACAGTGTTGTGTGTTTCTGTTCGTTTTCATCATTAACAAATTTGAAATTGTTACCCCCTTATTTCGGGTTTCTTCGCAAACAGAAATGTGAGGGTTGAGCTGGCTCGCGCAGGTGATGATAAGTCTGCTTGTTGATTGACGTGAACGCGGTGTGTGAGGAGAGGTGGTGCAATGTGATGTCCGAAGAGTCTCCATGTTGTGGTGGGAGTGCAGCGGCCACATTTTGCTACGACCGGATTGTTAAATAAAAGTGGTTGTTTAGCGCACCACTTTTGCGCTGAGAAGTGAGTGAGTGTATAAACTGCACAATGGTTTAAGCTGGGTTTCGGTAAGTCTAGGCTGATTTGAATGGTGAATTGTAATTATTAGGCCAGACTGAGATAGCATGTTATCAGAGGGAAAACTTGGTGACGTCAATTAGGACAGTTTTTTTACATAATCACGGGTATTTCGAGCCAATGGGCTGCCTGAAACTTCACTTGTACCAACCCCTGCATGCCAAAGCACTTCAACGTGAGAGATTGCCACATTTCCGTTGATGCCGCAAGTTTGATGAATAAATTTTACTGGATTTAGACACACGCGTATGATTAGCGATAGACTTTATTCCAATAATGTCTATGAAGCTTAATCATTTGGTCCTGTATTTTAAATGTAGTACATTACGTATCATTTAAGATCAGAAATAAATGTACGTGAGGTTCACAATTTCAAAAACACATTTCAACTGCGGATTGCATATTTTGTTAAGCGAAACAAGTCTTTAAGTCAATTAAATCGCTCATCATTTTGGAGGTCATCAGCGGTAACTGCCCTCCATCTTGTTGGTAAATTGGATCCTTTGCTACACCAGAATGCCATAATTTTTGCAGAAGAGGGTCGTATTTTTTAGAGAATCGTCCTACTCAATGGGAATCGCCTGGTAGAAATGAGCTTGCGGGGCAGGGCATGAATCCACTGGAACGTGTTGCGTCTGACTGGAGTATGATTTGCTAATCATGAATCATTTACCAAGCGGCTCAACATCAGAATTCTGCCTTTGCCACTACTTCGCACGTAACTTAGGTAGGAGTTGATTGCATTGTATGCTTCCTTACCATCCCTGTCATGCATAAACTAGCAGTATCCATTTACCAGGCGCTATAAAATTGCTTAGCACGACTAGATATCATGCTTACATCTGTAAACTACGTATAACTCTTAGTCAATTTAACAGCTGTGCATTTATGATTAGAGGCCTTCAACGCAAGGCGAGAAAAGGAGTTATTTGCAGAAGAGCTGCTCATCGCGTTCTACCGCCATCGGGGAGGTCAGAATAGCAGTAGGTTTTGTGTGATAGCTTAGATCAGGCACCGGCTGTCATCTTGCTACGATGTCAAAAACGTAGGTCTCCTCTGAAACTATAACATTTGGTGCCATGCGGCTGTACTAGGAGTGTGCACTAACAAACAGCCAGGGTGAATGGGCATTACACTGCCGCATAATTGGTTCAGTGAAGTGCAAATCAATTTGAAGACATTTGATGCGGACGAATGAACACAACTTAATGCGAATGATTTCACTACGGCAGCAAAGAAAAATGTGGAAGTAGAAGGAGATTTGTACACTCAAGGCAAGGATAAAGTGGTTTAGATCTGAGCAGTGACGATACGGATTTGCGAGAATATTGGGCAAAAAAAGTAAATTCGATTAGCGCAGATAAGACAGTGCAGTTTTTAGAATAGGTTGTGTGAGGGAGTAGAAAGATATTTTTACTTCTCAATTGCTTGTTCTTCCTTCTTATCAATAGCATTATGCAGGTAATTTGCGCTTTCCACACCTGCTCTTGCTTCCTCTCTGCTCTTATCCAAGCTCCATCCGTGTGCTACTCTCATTCCTCACTTCATTTGTGTGCGTCGTTTCAATATTATCACATCTGGTATCCAGTGTCAAGGGCATCGAAAAGAGGACTTTGATTGGCCTCTTCTGGTGTGGCATTCGAAATAACCAAATGTTTTTTATCAAGTTAGTTTCTTTATCTTTTACTCACTTACATAGCTAGATGAGTGGGAAAATGAATCAGTGTAGAAAAGGATGAGAGTATGAAAGAAGTGAAGAATGCTGCGCCACAGCTCCATACGTACGACTTCTCACCTCTTTGCCCCAACCTCAACTATTCATGTGTCCCTTTTAGCTTAAAATCTCTATTAATTCGCTCCTACCGGTGGCGAATGAGCCACCATTGCCATTTGTATAAGAAAAGTCTCTTCGTTAACTCAATGGCTATCTTTAGGGGTGATACGCCGATTCCCTCAATTAAAATTCAACCGTGCACTATGCTCGCCGTCCTGCACTTACTATCCACGTCTCAAATTCCCGATTTAGCAGCAGCATAAGGGACCAGCTGGTGTACAACAAATTCCTCAATATTAATATCCCACTGCAGAAGAACTGTAGCGCGGCACGCAAGTCTAGGCTTGACTAATTTGGACTGTCAGAATAGACAAGATTAGCAACCTATGCTAGATCATGGCGAGCTCGATTAAGGCGCCTTTTACGTTGCCATTTAAATTGACCCACCTAATCAACTCGACACAACTCATTTCAATGAGACTTGAGATGTTGTCTTTCCATCGCGCAGACATTAGGGATCTCTTGTCTACGCCCCCTTTCTCATGTGCTACTCCAACGCATCTTCAATGAATGTCTCCTTTTTCGCATACTCACACGTATTGCTTCTTGCCCAATGCCATACCATTTGTGCTTCCTGTAAAAATGCATACGGAAAAGAGGAGTGAGTATTCCCTGCGATTCAGCTTCTTGTCTTATTTTCCTACTTTAGTGACACTAGAACATCTCGCTCTTCTGCTTTCGTTAAGCTTCCCTCACCTTCCCCTCCTACCGCACCGTCTGCCGGTGCCCTCTTTGTGGGTTCCCTTTCATCCCTCCACTAGTCTCAATCTCGATTGCAACATGAGTTAATAATGCGCAGATATATCGCCTAGATCAGACTAGCGCGAGTTAGGCTGGACCTGAATCAATCACACTCTGCCCGAGACCAAATCGTGTTTTAACAAATTTTAGCTATGACTACCACTAAACCTCGTTTCTATCTTTCTGTTGCTTTAGTTGGTACTACACTACTTCACCTCAATTCCATCTCCTACTTCTACTTCTCCTTCACTTAGCCTTTCGAGGGCGAAGGTGGACGTGTTGGTCCTGCTTCTTACTTCGTAATTTGTAGGCTGCCCGAATTCCTACCAGCTCATCTCACTGTCTACTCCTTTTATTCTTTTTATAAAGAATTCCCCTGTCCGGCTTTTCACTCTAGACCACCCGCTTCATTTCCACCATGTATCAACGCCTCTGTCTGTTTGCCTAAGTTGGTGTATGTTGCATTGTTTACCTTTATTTCCGGCACTTGAGTAGTCGGCTGAATTGGCATCTTAGAAAAGCAGCTTGAAACGTGTGCGTTTGCTTGTGTGTGTGTGGGTGTTAAGGCACATTCATCTCATCCTCGCCTTCTAACATGTTCTTCTTGCTGATCAAGTCGACATTTTCGTCCTGGGCGCAATAAAGCCTCCTTTGATCGCCCTTTAGGTGCCTAGTTCTTTGGCCATTCTATCTCAACTCTACACTTTGCTTGCATTCCATCAGCCATCCACCAATTGACTTTACTTCATTTAATCGCTTTTCTTTTCCTCCTGTGACTCTAAACCCTCGTTTATTTTAGATAGAAGTGGACACGACACATGAAACTAGCAAAACTCATGCACCATGTAGAGAAACTGTCTCCTACAAGACGCAATACGTGTAAGTGCATAGAGTGCAGCAGGCGACAAAGGGAACAATCTCCGAAGACATGAGAAAGGAAACGCAGACAGGTGAATCTTTGCCTTTCCATGTGCACTTTGATCCCTAGTATCAGCGAGAAATAAAGACAAGACCTAAATTTACATGGAATGCAGTTGATTAGGCAGGCCAAATTACAACGTTGGGGCTGACTTAAATTTTAACACATAAGACGCCTGCGAGGATGCGGCATGCTCGATAGATGAGAACTTAACCACCCGCCCCTAGCTATTGCTATTGAGCTAACGAAGGGGCATTTCTGATGCGTCCTCCTACCTCTGTGCTTGGATTAATTGTTATTCTGCATTACGAAAGGCAATGTTGGTCTATGCGTTTATTCGGTAGGAGTTGGGTAACATGGATTTTAGCTGAATGAGACAGGGAATAATTGGGGTAGATGTGAAGAGATGAGAAGTCGCTGGAATGAAAGGAGTAAGGATGGAGATGGACAGAAGAAGATTGGAAGTGGACGCTGTGGGATGACTCTCCACAGTGCTGTAATGTAGCCTCCTTTATTTCCTTCTATCCTTCTACCATTTATTTCTGGACTGATTCAATTGCTTACTCATCTGGACGCGTGGCTAGGTCAAATTTGAAGAGTCCGTCCCAATGACACGTGAACTGTCCAGTCATAGCTCCCTTTCTATGTGATTGTGCTCGATATCGAAAGTGATGATATTGAAATGACGCATGAAAGTAAATCCCAGAACAGAAGTGAGTAGCACAGTCGGAGGAAGGAGTGATGGCACCGAAATTCACCCCTAATTTCTATGACATCTATCTGTTTGTGCCCCTTCGACGTCTCTAGAATGAAGGATTGAAAGGTCTGGAGTGATGAAGAGAGAGAGTTGCGGCAGAAGTAGGAGATACAAATAAGACCGGAGGCAAAGATAAAACAAGGCAGGAGAGAGGCATCGACGAATAACTGAATGTCAAGAACGGCAGCGTGGCAAAGCAAGGTGAATAAATGTAGGCGTGCAACACGTAGAACAGCATGTCTGACAGTTTGTCATGTGGTAGATCAATTTGAACCTGATACGTGTAAGACAATTGGTAACACGTGCTGTGTGATTTCACTCAGTGTCGTCTGGTGTGGACTTTGGACAGCAACACTTGTAGGTGGTTTTGAGGGAGCAGGAGTCCCTCACTTTTTTGCTTTCCTGACTTGACCGAATCGTGTGCATCTTAGTGCATGCAAAGGAGGAAAAAGTGAATGAGAAGAACCACCGATATTAATGTGCTTTGACTTGAATGCGCTGCCTCGTTGTGAATGCTTATCCTACGTTTTTTTGGGGGGACGCCTGTTATGCAGTGGCATCTCATCCCTTGCGATTACTATGGCGCGAGTGATGGTGCGTTTCAGCCGACTACTCTAAATTCGCGCCAAGATCCATATTTGCCTTGCTCTAGGGAGTACAATGGCGGTGAGCAAACCGCGCCAACCTGGGCGAAGCAACATGATTTATCGGCCGAAAGCGACGAAAGAATGATTGGATACGAGGCGAAAGCGAGGGGTTTACGGAGAGTAAGTAGAGGAAAGGATGGGAAAGTTCAAAATGGGATATCTCTGCACGGTGCTGAGGCACTGAATTTCTCATTTCCTTTCTTCTTTCCGCACGTTCTTAAATTTCTCCACTGGTCCACTTTCCTAGCCATGTATTCGAGCAGAGCATGCAGAAATCAATTTTGTGAAAGGAATATAAAATTTTATCGGACGGCACACTCAAAGATGCTACCCATAGTTCTACCTTAATGAGTGAAACACACTAGGATACTAGTTGTGACGAAAATGAGGATAGGGAGAAGGAAGGGAAGGTAAAGCAGGGGAGGAGAAGTTAATGGCATAACTTATTCATAATTTTTATGCTTTCGATCCCTTCCGGTCTTTTGACTTTGAAACGGTGAAGTGTGCGGTTGGGGGTATCAGAGACATTGAGAGGGAAGCAGTGGCGATGGAGGCTGAGAAGCAGACAAGGTGTGAGTAGCTAACGTCTCCTTCTTAACTGTGCATTAAAATTGGGAGGGTGCTGTAAAGGGCTGGCTAGCTTGAAGTTTAAGGTCCTCTGGTATCAGCGTAAAGGTGGATACATTAAAGGCCAATGAGACCCATTCTCCGCCCTGTCGCTAAAGCCATGCCACAGCTCCAAATAGAAACTGGAAAAAGCAGCTAGATGCATTGAAAAGTGCGACATTAGTCTCAGGAAACATTAGATGGATTTCTGGGTCCATCCATAAACGCCTTGTGAAAATGTTCGTTTCATAATCACATTAGTGACAGTTGTCTGGCATCATTTGTATAAGAGGTCGCTTAAGGCTCCACAAATATTAAGGAGACGCAGAACAAGTCTTTTAGCGCTGAAGTGAGATGAAATCAAACCGTGGATTTCGAGGATGGGAGGGTCTTCAAGTTGTGCAGCCGCTTCAATGCATTCGTTACCAATAAAGTTACCAAAAAGAAGCTGTACCATTACTGATGCATACGCAGCGATTATCTCTATAATCTCTACAAATAAGGAAGTATTTTTATGAGTTACACATCTTTAATTAAGACTAATTGAGCACACAGAAGGGCAATACCTTCAAAACTCACGTGTAATGGTGGCAACAAAGCCAGGCAGAAGGACATTGTAGCTGAAATGGAGATTAATCTGATATCGTTGAGGTGTGACTAGGACTTCTAGCCAATAGTCCGAAAGCATCTGAAAGAGCACACTAAAGCCAGAAACCACATCGCTGCAGTGAGGTCAGGGAGTATAGTTGCCATTGTGTTCGTCTGCCTCCTATTAGGTGGCTGTGGTTACCTGAAACAGCCAACATTTCCGTCAGGTAAGCCATTTGTGTCACATCCTAGTACGAACTCTGGCTCCAACTGCTGGGATAGTGCCTGCAAATATATCTGCTACGAGTCACTATGCCATGGCTCTAAAACGATGTCTTTTTGCGGAACGGCTATCTAGAGTACACAACAATTACAACCTTGGTTAGCAAGCAACTGCGGTAAATACTGAAGTTTCCAGATTAAATAAGGGATTAAATCAACGCACGAAGGATTGATTTAATGCCCACTGTTGGGAAGGCTACAGGTTGGAATGAAGGCAGGGCCCCGGTTCCGATGAATTTAGAGGCAAAGCTCAATGTAGCAGACAAAGAAGAACTGTTTAATACATGTGCAACTAATGCCTGCCTAACGAGAAATCCCCATCTACAAGCCCAAATTACTGCGTGCTTAAAATAATGTTACCGATTGAGGATATTAATATGGGTCAGCTCAATCCATGCTCATGAATGCCAAAATTCTAATGTTCTTCATCAGTTATATTGACTTAGTCACTAGCCAAGATCAAATTTCGGCACGCATCAGTGACAAGGGAATGAATAAAAGAAGTGTGCGTCTGAATTATGCTGCGTTGACAAAAGCGAAAGTCGCCTTAACCGCATATTGACCTTAGCATTTTCAGCAATTGCCACCAGTGATGCAACCATAATCCTGGAACGGCCCACTGGAACATTTGCCAGCTTGGCACTGCACAAAGCCACAAAAGTGCCTTGCCAAGGCTCTCACCATAGCAGCCTTGCCCACCAAAGGCCCCACCAACACCCGTCTCCCTGAAGCCTTCTGTTGAGAGACAGAGTTCTCAAAACCATGACACAGTGACCGAGAACATGTGCAGCTGCAGACAGCATCTTGACAATGGTAGCCAGTGCCTGGCGCACTGATGAGTAACATGACCGAAATATTGGTTGCTTTGGGTAACCAAAGCCACCGACTAGGAGACAGTCGCACGCAATCGCATAAGTCGGCCCTTACGCATTGCAGTAATGTGATATTTGACGACTTTGGTATGCTCTTTCATAGAACTTCATGGCCTGGTCACACCTCACTGACCTCCGGTTTATCTGTTTGTCAAACACAATGCTCTCATGTTCGATTGTGTTATCTTAGCATGCGCAGTCGGAAGGTGTTACTTCCCGTGTCCTACGTAATTTGTATTCTACAATTTGCGATGAACAAAAATATGGGTCACTTCATCCTCATAGACGGCCGCATTATCAATGGACGCGCATCTGCAATGCTTCGTCTCATTTTCTGATTAACTGTTTGCGCTGCCAATGCCTTGCAGCTTCTGCGTAAACTAATAACCAACTCAACTTCAATTTTTACTGTTTGAACTAATATCTCCCGAGGACGACAGACTTAATCCAATAAAGGTGCAAAGGTAAGCAACCTTGTAAATAATCGCAGTTCGGCAAACGTCACGAATGCAGTTTCCAAATCGATGGCATGACCACTCATATAACGGTGACACCAGAGGTGCGTCCACGGTCTTTTGAGTTAATGTTGTTTATATGTCCTCGCATTTCTTTGTCTTATTATACATGCCTTCAAGTTCTATTCCACTCATTGTCTTCTTGCACCCACACGGAGTCGTGGTCTGTTGGGAGCTGCTAATTCGCACACCGCCTTTCGCGAAATCGTTTGCTGACGTTAGAGGTCTAGTGTACTCTAGAATAGTGCTGACCGACTTACACGCCAGGTGAAGTTGTAACATCAATTTCAATTAAACCACTCCCAAAATATTTGTGTGGGCTTCTAGCTATTCACATTGAAGGGAAGCACAAAGCAGACTTATCAGAATAAGTTTTTATAAGGCATGCAAGTGAAGCGGAAATGAGACCGCAGTCCAATATTCATTTTTGACAAAAGGGCCAGCAATTAATTGCAGCCAACAGAAGGAAACCAATATCTCGCTTGGATGTAACTAAGTCAAGGCAGCTCCGTAAATGAGCTGGATCTGTCATTCAGAGCTGAGGCGACATAGATGACCAAGCATTTATTCTGCCTGTGTTCTCTGAAAAGTTTCAACCAATGAGGATCAACTAGCCACTGAGAATAGCATGCAGAATAAATTGAACACAGACTTCATTGGTCTTGCATCAACCAAAACGCAACACAGACTGCAGTTGTCCGTGCACTTTCCATTGCATTGCAAACAGCAGCATCCCAACAAACACCAATGTCAATGCACTCGTGTACCTTCAGACGATGACAGCGACACCACCACGACCACTGAATTCGATGCCGACATGAATACCATCACCACCTCCATTAGCAACACTCAACGCGGTAGAGATGCATGTACAACTTATTCTGCGCATTTTGTTTCCAACGACAGTAGCTCAACAAGAATGTAAATCATAACGCAGGGGTTAAACACCAGATCATACAGCATTCCCTTCAGTGAGGGCATTTTTCCTTGAATTAATTAAGGCACGGACTACGAATCAACAAGCCTCATGCTAACCTGTTAGCCGTCTTTTTGTGCAAGTGCATGACTAAATTCACCATCATCATAGCTCATTTTTTATAGCTAACAATTTGTTATACAGTGTTGCTAAACAGTTCGTTGTCTATATATCTTACCGTGTAAGGGAGGTAGGCATTTAAAAAAAGAAGAGAAACATTATTATTAATACTGTTATTATTTATGACCTAGCTCCTCGCACGACTTCGTCACGTCCTTTGAGTTAATAGACATTACCTTTTAGGCTATTCGGTTTTTATTATTAATGAATTTGGCTTAAGAAGACCAGCGTTGAAGTGCGCAACAGGTTTGTGTGCGATGGCAATTTCACAAGGTGTTTGGCCCTACCTGCCAAGGATATCGCCAAGTGCAAAATAAAGCATTGGAATACCCGAGTTAGAGTTTGCTAGGTGGAGCCAGATTTGGCTCATCAGGTACATCGCATCCTGATGTTTATGTAAGGACTTGCTGTTTTTGAGAGCTGAATTTTCCGTTTTGAAATAATGTTCGCAGCACCTGATGCTGGCAAACCTGCAACTGATTATCGAAAGAATTCCAGCCACACATTGCGACAGCGCAAAAAGGCCTCAGCTTTCCATTTGCAAAGGTTCTGGCACCTGCGCTGCCTAGAAAAGGATTTGTAGTGGAAATAAATGCAGATTCTCAGCTCTCGCTAAAGCTGGGGGCTTAGCCTTTAAAAAGGGTCTAGAACTTGCCCACAAGGAAAATCCTCCTGCCGGCAACACTGGAACCCCATGCATTAGGTGTACGAATTGATACCGTACGAATTTGGAATGTGACTTGGAGTTTCAACGCATTGCCAGTATCGTGTACCATTACAGAAGCGCGCATCAAGGGCTGCGGTAACCGCTACAGGAATGCGAAGTGCTTGGTTGTCTGATGTGCAACATTAACTACATCGACGATGCTTGTGCTTTAAAATAGGATTTTAACTGTAGCATTGAAATTGATCCAAGATGATCAGGTACATTTGGAATAATTGCTGCACCTCCAGTGTCATCATGACATGAATGAGGGAGGGCTAAATCAGTCTTGTCAAAATGCGCAACCATCAAGAGCGTTACAGGTTCTTCATTTTCTAGGTTCGTTGTGCCCGGACATTTAAGTAAAGCACCAGAGATGTTTATTTCATTCGATTTCACCACTACGCGTTTCAGTGATCAAACCGGCATCAAAAACATAGGTCGATTACTACGCATTCTGTTTATGCATGTAAGAACATATTCGACATCCAGATACTTAAGTATGGAGCTAATATCTTTGTCAACCAGTCCCCGATCGTTCATCTGTTTGATTCTGTAACAAAATTAACCAATCGGTTTACCGTTTGCTCCTAAACTCCCAAGCCGCTGCCATTCTTAATCCATTATATATTCCTACACAAAGAAGCTTTTCCCTCTAAGTAGCATTCTCAGCACTTTAAAGAACAGGGCACCAGGCTCTACATTCTTCACATTGTTAAGTCCATTTGCGCTTTACAATTGGCGATTGGAAATAACATACAAAAACACTAACTTTGGCTCTAGTTCGTAAAGACTTCACTTAATGGCCCTCATTAGCTTGCAATGTAGCAAAGTTGCTATCGCAATCAAATATTTGAGGCGGTGGCACCGTCGAGCATCGCGGATCTATATCAGCATATTCACTATTGCGGCTGCAGAATAAAGAATTAATAAAGTAGTGCAGTTCCTTATGGCTTTGTCGTTCAATATCACCATTTTATGGTGTAAATTAATGATACACTGGCATTAGCTTCACTAAACGCAGCATTTACTCGGAATGTTAGCCGTAGCAATGCATACGCGTATATTCCGATAAAACAAGCCACCTGCGTGACTAGCGAAACCCATGTATTATCCAACACACATTTTATGTCACGACTAATGTAGCACACGCCAAATGACGCCTTCCAAACCTACATGATGTAAGGGTAACATAGACGAACATGAGGTTATTGTGGCTGACAAACAGGTAGACTGGCGGCCAGTTAGGTGTGACTAGACGTTGGATCAAGTAGTCTGCGTTGGAAAAGAATTCTACCACTGGAGTGTGTTCTAAATAAGCATAGCTGCTGAATTTGACATTTGACGCTCTAGCCCATGCAAAAAAGCGGAGTTTAAAAGGATGAGGTGATTGGGACGGGAGGCCTCGCAAATACAAACACCTGTGCTAATTGTTAGCTAGGTATATTGCAAAAGTTGGCCTTTGCGTATGCTTAAGCTAACTCTCATCAATCACAAATACAAAGTGGTAAAATCTACTTGCATTGGGCCACTTAATGCTAAGTCTTCACATTAGTCAAGTTACGAGATAAGTGCACGATTCAACCATCCCATGGACCACATCTCCAAACTACAAATAAGCCGTCAAGTCCAACAGAAAATAAGGAAATAAACTTGTATTGCGACCATCGAAACAGCTGCACTGATAACAAGACCACGTATGAGGGAACAAATTACATTTGGAGAATAAGTAGCTGTCACTAATCTAACGTTATGCCCTTGTAAGCTAAAGGAGCATGCCAATGAGTGAACCAAGCACACTGCCGCCTTCTTCCAACTTCGAAAGAGCGCTCTTAATCAGCGCGTCTCCCACTTCATTGAGGATCCGCGTAGCATTTGATAATTGCGCATTGACGGTCTTCAGCTTCGGTGGTTCCAAATCGACCAAGACTTTTGGAAATTCAGGCACCAATTCACGCAGAGCAGCCAGTTTCTTCGGACCCATCAACTTCACCAAACTCAGGAGCATGTGCGGTGACGTACTGAAGAGCCTTAGTGTTGATGGTTCTTGATTATGTACTGAACAAAGTTCGGGTCTGCATTTAACAGGGCATTGGCATGATGAATGGGAATACTTGGTACTGATGAGAAAATTGCCAGTGTAACGTTGGGATCAGCGGTCTTTACCGAATCGGGCTTTTTGGTGGAAGGCTTTGGAGTTGTAGCCTTAGGCTTCCTAGTAACTTGCTTCTGCTTAGGCATATGGGGCATCATGGGTTGACTGAAATATGGCCTAGAGCCAAATAACATGCTGTCAATGCCAGGTGCAGTTGCGACGATTGACTGGAGAAGTACCGGATCCATACTAGCCAGGATATCTTTGATGTTCGGCAGTCCAACGATCATTGACTGGAATGAATATGGGTCCAAATTGGAAGCAAAACTACCGATTCCTGGTACGTACATCAACGCAGACTGAAGAAGCACAGGGTCTACCGACATGAGAAGTTGATTCACGTTCGGAATGTCCAAGAGAATCGATTGAAGAACAACTGGATCCATAGTGTGCACCGAAGTGGGGAAGCTTGGAACTAGGGATTGTGAATGCATACGATGCTCATAGCTCGGCATACCATGCATCATCACGGGGTCATGGCCATATCCAGAGATGGCACCTCCATACCCTGTGATCATTGCGGGTTGATGCAATTTGCCATAATTGTCAATGGAGTGGCAAACGCCATCACGGCAGACAACTTGGCAGTTGCCGCCATTGATGCAACCATAACCCTGAAATGGTCCACTGAAGCATTCATCAGCTTGACACTGCGTGAAGTCATAGAAATCCCTGCATTCTCCGTCCTCACATCCACTCCAGTAGCCACAGTTTCCACCATAGCAGCCCTGCTTACCAAGGGCTCCGCTACCCCACGCCTCTTGGAGTCCCTTCTGAGGAAAGACAGAGTTCCCAAAGCCGTGACACAGTGCTTGGGAACATGCGTACTTACATACTCCGCTTTGGCAACCGTAGCCAGTATCTGCACCAGAATGGCACACAGATGAATTGCAAGATGGGAACGTCGGTAGCTTTGGATAACCGAAGCCGCCGACTAAGAGGCAACTGAACACAATGGCAAAAGTGGTCCCTGC
This sequence comes from Taenia hydatigena, assembly GCA_036345935.2. NCBI lineage: Eukaryota > Metazoa > Platyhelminthes > Cestoda > Cyclophyllidea > Taeniidae > Taenia > Taenia hydatigena. The sequence goes on along the minus strand of JADWOT020001624.1, from coordinate 9,576 downwards.
ACTCATCGCAACAAATTGCTGTTTGACGACTTTGGTGTGCTCTTTTATAGACCTTCATGGTCTGGTCACACCTCACTGACCCCTGATTTATCGGGGTCGAATGTGTTATTTTCATAGCATGTGGGTTCCGAAGGTGTTATCTTCCGTGTACTGCATTATTTATGATTTACAATGTGTGATAGACAAAAGCTCGGGTTGCTTAATTTGCACCAACTCTTTGAATTATCAGTGGTTATGCATTTTTAATGCGACGGGCCATTTTCAAAGTAAAAGTTTTCTTTGTCATTACCTTGCAACTTCCATTTAACCTAACAACCGCCTTATACTTCAGCAACCAACAACAGGTGCCACTGAGGTGTCTATCGTTACGGGCGAGGAGCTTAAAATGCTGCAGCCGAAAATACCTCTCAGTGATTATGTATTGAAGTTGATGGGTGCGAAGAAGCTGGCTGCTCTGCGTGAATTGTTGCCTGATTTTCCAAAAGTCTTGGTCGACATGGAACCACGAAAACTGAAGACCGTCAATGCGCAATTATCAAATGCTACACGGATCCTCAATGAAGTGGGAGACGTGTTGATTAAGAGCGCTCTTTCGAAGTTGAAAGAAGGCGACAGTGTGCTCGGTTTACTCATTGGCATGCTCCTTTAGCTTACAAGGCATAACGTTAGATTAGTGACAGCTACTTATTCTCCAAATGTAATTTGTTCCTCATATGTGGTCTTGTAATCAGTGTAGCTGTTTTGATTGTTTACAATGCAAGTTTAATTTTTTTATTTGCTGTTGAACTTGACGGCTTATTTGTAGTTCGGAGATGTGGTCCTTGGGATGGATGAACCGTGCACTTAACTCGTAACTTGACTAGTGTGAAGATCTAGCATTGAGTGGTTCAATGCAAGTAGATTTTACCACTTTGTATTTGTAATTAATGGGAGTTAGCTCAAGCATATGCCAAGTAGAACTTCTGCAGAATACCTAGCTAACAATTAGCACAGTTGCTTGTATTTGCGATGCTTTTCGTTCCAATAACCTCATCCTTTTAAACTGCACTTTTTTGCATGCAACAGCTATGTTTATTTGAAACACACTTCAATGGTAGAATTTTTTCCCAATACAGACTATTGGATCCAAGGTCTGATCACACCTAACTGGCCGCCAGTCTACCTGTTTGTCAGCCACAATGACCTCATGTTCTTCTGTGTTACCCTCATATCACGTGGGTTTGGAAGGTGTCATTTGGCGCGTGCTACATTAGTCGTGATATAAACTGTGTGTTGGATAATACATGGGTTTCACTGGTCACGCAGGTGGCTTGTTTTACCGGATTATACGCGTATGCATTGCTACGGCTAACATTCCGAGCAAATGCTGCATTTAGTATAGCTAGTGCCAGTGTATCATTAATTTACACCATAAAATGGTGATATTGAACCACAAAGCTATAAGGGACCGCACTACCTTATTAATGTTTTAGTCTGTAGTCGTAACAGTGAATGTGCTGATGCGGATCTGCGATGTTCGATGGTGTCACCACCTCAAATATTTGATTGCGATAGCAACTATTCTACATTGCAATGCAATGAGGTGCATTAATTGAAGTCCATACGAACTAGAGCCAAAGTTAGTGTTCTTATATCTTATTTCCAATTGTCAGTTTGAAAGCGCAAATGGACTCAACAATGTGAGGAATGCTGAAAGTGGTGTTTTGTCCTTCAAAGAACTGAGAGTGCTAACTATAGGAGAAACTTATTTGTGCAGGAATCCCATAATGGAATAAGAATGGCAGCGGCTTAGGAGTCTGGGAGCAAACAGTTAACCGATTGGTTAATTCTGTCACAGAATTAAACGGTTGAACGACGAGACTAGTTGAGTGAAGATATTAGTTCTCTACTTTAATAGCTGGATGGCAAATTGTTTCTGATTTGCATAAGCAGATTATTTAGTGATCGGCGCATTTGTTTTGACGCTAGTTTGATCACTGAAATGCCTATTGGTGATACCATATGCAGTCAACATCTTTATTGCTTTACTTCATGTTCCGGCACAAAGAACAGAGAAATTGAAGTAGTCGGACAATTCCTTGCCGTTTTACTTGAATCTGTGACGGTTTTTATAGTTGCGCATTTTAACGCGACTGAATTAGCCCTCTCGCATTCACATTAAGATGATACCGACGATGCGTCAATTATTCCCACTACTTGCACTCGGCGTAGTTCGAAGACCTACAATCAATGCTCTTGATCAGCGTGGATCTTAAGGGTTGTATCATCAATCGGTCATCGCCTACCCACAGGGTTCCTCAGCTCAATCAACGATAATCACATCAAACTGTGTCTATTACAGGAGACTCGTCATCGTGTGCTTGGTGTGTAGTTTTTTTACAACTGATCGCCGTTTTATTGCTTCCTTTCATGAAGTTACTCCTTCTAACGTGGGAAGCTTTTTTCTTATCGTTGGAATGATTGACGACTCAATGGTGCTGTTCTCTTCATTGTTCAAACGTTTTTATATTTTTCTATACTTACCACATTGCGTGGAGGATGATTGAAAGTTCACAGTTCTTGGTTCCCCTTTTTTTATAACTGAGGTTTAATATCGTTTTTTTTTCAACGATTGAGTGCCAAAGAGCTCTCGTTATTCTTTTGATCACGTCCTCCTTATGGCGCTACTCTTTGCTGACTCTATGCGTCCCTCAATTTCCTCGTGAAAGCCAATGTTTCTGAAAGAAGAGCTAAGGACAATTGCTTGACGAGCTGAAGTCTCCTTTGCTTTTGTTATCTTGTAGAGAGCAGACAGCAACCGAATTTACAGACTCATGGTATAATACAGGAGTTTTCGCGTTTCGGGCTCAACTATTGCATTCAAAGATTCTTTTTTTAAATGCAACTTTTACGCTCATTCTGCTGGGACGCCCTGTTGTATCGTTCCCTTAAATTTCTAAGAGTCTTGCTTCGTTTGTGTGAAGTTCTACCTTTCAGCTGTTTCGTTAGGCAAGCGATTTTAACGCACCTTTGTTTTTCCTGTCTCCAAGCTTGTAATTAATTTATCAATGAGTTCAATTTCTTGATTTCTTCGTAGCTTCAACATCCAAAATTAAGCAATTTCCATTAACCTGGCCTCATTTTCTGTTGTTAATTCCTTTTATCTGTGTCATTTTTGCCTCGAGCCTCTAAGCGCCTGCTATTCTTAAAGTAAAGGGATTGATAAGTAGATCCTCTGCGCTTAATTTGTATAATTTGTTCCTTTCTTTTAGTCTTTGGATGAGCCCTTAATGTGTACCATTTATTTGCCTAATGACCCTTGCGATTTTCACCTTCACTTCAAACTTCGTTTTGAGAAGGAATGGCTTCGTGGGCCCTAGAACGGTTTAGCATGTGCAGTATTTCCAGAACCAATTAATCCATCCCACTGTCACTGGTGTAGTGAGACGAGTAATTGCGGTCGACGATTTCGTGGGTGCGAACCGTTTGGTAATGATTGATCTTGACTGGAATCCAGCTGCAACACGTGTGTGGCGTGGCGTGCAAAAGGGTCAGTTCATGCCTATCGCATCACTGCAGTTTTCTTAAATACTCCAATTGTGATTTCCTTTTAGTCGGGCACAATGGAGGAGAGGATGCCCTAATAGAAGGCGCACCTAAAGGCATTGAGCAGTTATGCGAAGTATACGCTGGATATTGGGAAGTTTACCCAACAAATAAAGGGTCCCGGGTATTACCACTGTGTGAGTGGGTTGGAAACCAACATTTGCCAGGTTGCCGCCGATTGATAGACATCTACATTGCTCAATCGTCAAATCGCCGAATGGGTTGGCGATTGTAAACGCCTTTCTTCATGATAAGCTTGGTTCGTCTCTGCGCTTTGTGCATAGTCGGCTAATCTTCACATTGGTTCCTCTTGAACATTGTAATCTAATCCGAAGTTTTAATGAGAAAGCGTGGTCTTAGCCAGGATGTGGCTGATTTTGCATAAAATTGACGTGTCCTTTAGCATCTCCGATTTCATCTCAGCATAGGGATGAGGCACCATGGCTCTCAAGTTGCGAGTTGAGCAGCGGTCGAACAACAGGTTTGGCACTTTCATTTACTACCGCTTGCACTGCATCTCATCGTCCGCAGCTCTCACGCAAGCAACATGGAGAAATCACGTCTACCTGGCATGATGTTTACACCAATTTTACGTGCTGCATTGCTTAGCCTGCCTCTCTTTAGCATCTGCGCCTTGTGACCATTTTAGGTGCTACTCTCTCCCTACCACGGAAGGTTCACTTTAATCTGAAAGAAAGAAGAAAGTAAGAGAGTCACAGGAGATTAAATGTAATGAAGTGAGCTAGTGGGTTGTAAAGTGTTGGCGACGTGTAGAAATGAAAGAAAATGGGCAGGCGACTGGCCACTCAACAAAAGGCCGAAGGAGATCTTACTAGGCTCAGGATGCAACATTTTGAAGGAAATAATGAAAAGAATGAGCCTTCGCACCCAGACACACTTAGGTTTATACGCACACACACCTTTCTACCTGATTCCATGCAATATCAATTAAGGTTACCCTCCTAAAAGACGAAAATTGAAATAGGCGATAACATATATGCAGGCTCGGGTAGACAAACAGACAGGTGGGCACAGACATATAGTGAAAAGGGCACAGATGGACCATAGATGTGGAGGGACTCTCTGCAAGATGATTGTAGGAAGTGGGCAATGAGATAGGCAGGCAGAAGTTCGGTCAGCTAATGATTTACGAAGCAGTAGCAACGCGCCTACCTTTGCTCTCGAGGTGGTAAGTGGAGGAAGGGGAGGAGGGTGGAAAAGTGGAATTAAGGCTAAGTGATGTAGAACAAATTAAAGTAGCCAAATGAAAAATGGTACGGAGGATTGTTGGCAATACAAGCTAGGTACGCGAAGACAAGTTTTAGTTTCAGGCACAGTGTGCTTTGGACAGATCAAGTTTGGCCTGTGCTAATTTAATCTGGTCATGTTCCTTTGCTTGATTTAATCATGTCGCAATTAAGAGAGAGACTGGTAGGGAGACGACGTAGACTTACTAAGAGGGCGCTGGCGGGGGAAGAGGTAGAAGGGGCAGAAGGAGAGAGTGGAGAATTGATGTTAGATTCGAAGGAGGTGAAGGTGAGAGAAGCGCAAGGAAGGCAGAGGAGCCAGATGTTCTCGTGTCACTAAAGTGGAAAGCAAAGAAAAAATATCTCAGTATATATGCATTGTAGAGATGGATGCATGGAGCACACACGGTGGGACATAATGCGAAATGCAATGCCATAAAGCATACTGAGCACAGCAGGAGACGGAGACAATCAACAATGATATGCTGGAGTTTAGCATGCGAATGGAGGAGTAGAAAAGAGGTCTTCTCTTCACCCAGTTCAAAGACCTCATCAAACTGGGTTCTTAAGTGTGCACCTTGGTATTTAATATCAAAGAGAAAGAAAGAGAGAACCTTAATTCACATGGCGTGGAGATGCGTCGAGTCGATTGGGTGGGTCGAAGTAGAGTGTTAGGACTGGCCCAGAACGGTAACGAATAAGGCGCCTTACTCGAGCTTGTCATAATCCAGCCTAGAATGCTAATTTTGTCTATTCTGATTCAGTTCAAATTAGTCAGATCTAGTCAAGCCTAGACTTGAGTACCATGCTACAGTGCTTCCGCAGTAGGACATGAATATCAGGCAAATTGTTGCACATCAGCAGGTCTCCAGATGCTGCTGCCTACTTAGAATTTCGAGACGTGAATAGCAAGTGCAGCACAGCAAGCGTAGTTCAGGGTTTAATTTTGACTAAAGGAATCGGCAATTCACCTCTAAAAAATGCTCTTGAGTTAAAAAAGAGAATTTCCTGATGCTTACCCTAATTCTGTGCCTAGACCAATTGCTATTTCGCATTGCGAATAGTAATGGTAGTCCATTTGCTATGAATGGGAGCAAAGTAATAAGAATTTTTAGCTGAAAGAGAAAAAGGGACGATTCTGATTGAGGCGAAGATACAAGAGTTCATGAATGTGGGGCTGCGATGCAGTGTTTTCATTTATCCCCTGCTTTCTCCCACCATTTTCGGTAATGACTCATTTTCCCACTCACCTAGTCATGCGACTGAAATAGATGTAAAGAAATCGGCTGAGTGGAAAAACTCGATTTTTCAGGGTAGCGCACTAGAAGAGGCCAATCATAGTTTGATCTTTCCATGTGATAATGTTGAAACGATGCACACAAATGAATTAAGGGATGAGGGTGGCACATGGATGGATCGTGTAAAAGAAGGTTGAGAAAGCATGCGCAGGTTTGGAAAGAACGAGTCATCTGCATACTGCTATCGATGGAGAGTAAAGGCAAGTAATTGAGAAGCATTATTTTTGTTCCTACCCCTTCGAGCAATCTATTCCTTTTACAAAATGCGCTGCCTGATTTAGCTTGATTGACTCCTTTTTTTATTGTCGCATAATCTCACATAACTACATCGCCACTGTTCAAACCTGAACCTCTTCATCTCCGCCCTGAGTGCACAAACCTTCCTCTATTTTGCATTCTACTTTATAATTGCATGCTCTCATTTTTCCTTGCCAATACAAATAATTTGCACTTTGGTTGCATCTACATTGCCAAACTTTATAACACGAAATGCTGCAAGAATATGATACTTAAAGCTGAGCAGCTCTCGATCAAAACAGCTAAAAGGGAATGTACCTCTGGACCCGTAGTGTCCCAGCTTTCCTTGTCACAAGAGACACCCTACACATTGGCCATACCTAAGTTGTCTGATTGCAAAACGAGAGGTGCTGTGATCTCTTACAAAAAAGGACGAGCTGCTGATTCCTAAATCTCAGCAATTCTTTATCAGCATTGATAAAAACAAACGGAACTCTGCATCATTGCCATTCCTGAGTTCGTTGCCGAAATGCGGTCTCCATTCCCATATTTACTTAAACAAAAGTCTTAAATGCAATTGCAGAAACATCTCGCTGCTTACGCTATATTTCCTCCTTTTGTCGAAGAAGAAGAGGAAGCGAGGGGTGAATTGTTCACTCCAGTTGAATCAGGAGCATATTTTGCTCTATTCTTGCCCTCAAGTTCTTTGAGAGACTCTCCAACAGGGAACTCAAGACAAACGAATAAGAAACCTGTCAATCCAAATGCACCAGCAATTGACAAACTGTTTGATTAAAACTATAGGTCTCGTATTTGTCTGTAAAGTTAGACTGTCTGCTATCTTCGCGCACACACTTACTCTGCATTTGCCGCTAGAAGAGCATACACCATCGGAGAGTACGGAAAGTTAGCACCTCTCTCAGCTTCATACGTCTACTTTGTGCTTCCTTACGTGAACATAAGGCACGCTACATCGTTCTATACTACTGTGTGAGTGCGTGCACTTATGAAAATAAAATGTACATGCTTCTATTTATCTTGAAATACTTTTTAAGTGGCATCGCTGAACTAGTCAGAAGACCAAAACTGCATGCTTTGAAAAATATTCAAATCCAGAAATTATATTATTTGAATAGCGAACCCTATGTAACTTGCTTAACGATTAAACGCATAATATTCACAGCGTGCGGACTCTTGTGAGTTGTTCTGTTAGAGTCCAAAGATTTTTTGATTTTGAGGATGGGCGCTGCTCACAAACCATGTGAGCGTTCGGTAAGGTAGTCGAAGTAAATTGCGCTGTTTCAGCTTGGTGTGATTTTTGCATGCCATAACTACACTGCAGCTGCTCAGAAAGCTAAACCACTCGTACAGCTGATTACGCAAATATTGTGCCCTTGGCACCCGCCAACTGTGAAGGACGTCATAAGGTTTACCTCCCATACGCATATGCACCTACGCAGTGGCAGAGAATGAATTTAAGTGCCCATCACATTGTCATTAAGCCACACAGCTGACAACCAGAAAAGAAGGTCGTCCCCAAAGCGGCAAGCTCCTTATTCGTGGTAGCATCAGCAGTTCTTTTATTTTTGCTTGCCTAGCCCTTTTCACCAACAAAGGCAACATTAGGTGACAACGGCAGCAGTAGAGCAAACAACATTTCAGCGGGACGATCTCAAACCAGGAGTATGGAATGCTCTTGCCAAACATGCCGCAAATAAGGTCTTTGGGTCAGTAAAGGAATGTACGGTCTGCAAAGCCTTCAAAAACACCTACAGTAATGTGGCCATTTGGGTTGCGCAACGTTTTAGCAGGTAAAATACCTCCCATCTGGCTATGTACTCGAATTCCTACCAATCCATGTACTCTACTCATAGATGCTTATTCGTGCGGTCTCAATTTTTCCACTATCTATCCCTATTACTAGGTCAAAAGTAAGTGGCATCTGATATTTATTTAACTATTTTTGGATTTTTATTTTATCAATTAGTTTGTGCGAATGCACAGTCACTTTAATGGCAAGCTAATGAAGCGCGTGTGTATGACAAAGCTGAACTAGGTGGAAGTCGGAAGTGATTCAAGTTTTTCTCCAACAAAACAAGGGCACAATGTGTGCTTTCTGCCGTAGCCACATTAAAAGCAATGCACCTTGTTAAGGCATTAGTTAGTCACGTCCTCCCTAGCTGCAACAAGTCCAAGTTTTGCAGACTACTAATCATTATTTTTAGTCTGGGTTTCCAAAAACGAATATAGCGACTCTTTTGACATGCTGACGTTAGAATAGTAAATTTTAGCTCTTTGACAAGAATTTAGAGCTTATTAAAATAGATGTGTGAAATTAACTTGAGGCTTAATCAAAGTTTGCTCTCCGAATCCTCTAACCTTGCAGACCGCATAAATTCAGCAACTCGTTGCACTAAGAAGTGTGCTTTTATATATGAATCAGGTAAACTTGAACGCAATCTAGTCAGTAGCATAATGCCAGTGTAGCATCTTAGTTTTGAAAAATCAAGTACAAATAAGGCAAGAAGAGTACGAATCTTACACTGTTAGAATACCGAAATTCCTTTACTTAAGCCATGTCCTTCCGATGTGTAGTTAGACTCACATCATCACCTTCTTTGTTACCATTTAGGAGCATGTGCACAATGGAGAAAAACTCAAGGTGTTATCATCTGCTTACCTCATATTCCCTCACACGGCGGTTTTGGCGGTTCATTAGCCCCCCTCATTAATGTCCGTATTCATACGAAGAATTTTAATCCGAACCATCGGGTTGGAAGGGATATCAGCAAGAGTGTTTATTATGCAGCCTTTGTGGCGTCAAATGCTCAACTTGCCTTTAAATGTCACTATCAGACCATAAATTTTTTTCGTATTGGGCCATGGTAGCAGATTTTAAAGGTTTACATGTAACATGGAATTACGATTCCACTTAGCTGGAAGACAATTGAACTTTGAATCCCATTGGCAGCTCCCTCTCTTTGTCGCGTGCCGATTTCCACACTGCTAAACTATGGCTTCTTGTTTCTTAGCCACGATAGTTGAATGAGTGTATGATTGCCCTATAACTGGTTCGTGATGGTTGGAATTCCCCTCGGTGTTCAAGAGGACCTTTTGGTTCTACGCAGCCTTTAACACCCGATATTAAGATTCGATTATATACAACTTGAATGCGCTTCCTTGTCACCACGGAGTGGAGACCATAGATA